>JAQIXP010001836.1:0-16862 GCA_034700285.1 Proteroiulus fuscus | reverse complement strand
TGTCTGTGTGGTTACATGTTTGCCCCCCCCCTTATCAAACACTCTGCGCACGCCTATGGCTATATATACGCATATATATACATTAACCATAAGTCGCCTATATACATTTTTTATTCTTCGGATATACGAGCGTATTGTATGTCCAAAATTCACATAATTAATGAGGATGTTTGAAAAGACCAAACTTCCTTTCATTTTAAAATACATGCGCATGCACTGGCGGATTTTTAGGGAAAGGTGGGCAATCAAACTGATCGCTTTTCCTCCCCCATCCTTTCCCCCCACCAAAAACAAATAAATAAAATCGACCAGTAAAAGAAAAATTAATCATAAACTAACTTTAAATTATAGGAACTTTTGTCGAATTGTGGAATCCCATTGATCATAACTATATAGAAGACCCAGAGTAAATTTCATATCCACCAGTGCAAAATAGTTTTAATATACATTATATATATATATATATATATATATATATATATAACTGTTTGCTGAGCAGCTTGAATGTTTGTTTGTGAGTATAACAAGCTATCCTAAAACTAGGCTTATTAAAGACCACTTGAAATTTATATACATCAAGAAAATAGGTTCTATGTTAAAACTGAAATATACATGTATATAAATTTGAAATTTCGCAATAAGAAGACGGAATATATGTCATCATCAAGTATTTCTTCAATGCTTGAGTATATTTGTATACACCATGCAGGAAGAATTTGCATATCAACTTCTGCATAATTCAGATAAGGACCCGTGAACATATATATAGTGGACTAACTTATCAGCAATGTTAGAGGTCAAACACGTACAACCTATAAGACTAGTATTATGGGTAATAAATCATTGCTACTTTTAAATTTTCTATCGTTATGAAAGTATATTGAATAATATACACACGTGCACACTATCATTGTTTGTAACCACAGTTCCATGGCTTTAGGATTTACATTATAGCATGTCCAGAACAATTCATCAGGTTCTCTTTTGATTTCAACAAAGTGGCAGTCAATTAATCATTAATATTAGCAATTTTCTTCATAAATGCACCAAGTGTAAGGCGCCATCAAACCATTGAAACAATGTGAAGAAAAAATTAAGACTGGTGAGTGGATTAATGACGTATTCTTGACCATTCATTCTATATTCGTAAAATAACATAGGCCTACCTCATTACAATGTAATACGTCAGAAATCATGCGGTTACAATTGCTACACTTGCAAAATATGCAATAATCAAGTTAACTTTTCTCATTTAAAGTATAGAGGAACATATTCTGTCCTGCTTTATTTTCTCCTGAACTAATTTATTACTGAAGGGTTACCAACTCTTGTTATTAAAGCTACCTTCCTATTAAGAAGCAAGTATTTTGGAAACATGGAAAGTAATTTAATTTCAGCCTGTTCAAGTAAAAATATTCAAGGGAAATCTGTTTATTGATAAAGTATGCAAATGTCCACAATTTTTAAGGTATGAACATGAAAGTGTCTAACTTGTAAGAGTCATTGATCTACCTCTGCTTTCACCAAAGCGCTTATACCAAAGATTGCATGACAATAGAACCTGCAAGAAAATAAAGCCAGCTTGTCACAGTCCATGGAGATGCTCGTCAAAAAGTTATACAACTCGATCACAAACACAATCACGTCAAATAATGGTAAATATAACGCCGCGTGATAATGTATGGTATGTACATTTAGAAGGGAAAACCATGTTCAGTTGTAGACAACAATACGCTTTGCATTTTGCAGTTAACTTGCATAGTCGCCCTCAGTTTCCACGTCAAATTTCAGCAAAGGTATATTATAAGTCAATACAACTAAAGACTATATGACACTTCTCTCTCCTGTCCATTTTAAATGTGAGGATCATAAATCTTTTTTGCAAACAGCCCATTTGAAAAGGACAATCCAGATCAACGACAACAATGATTTTAACAAGTTAGGATGTATAGTCTTATTTTTAGTTGAACTCTACGTTATATACATGTAACATCTTATCAAAAATGTTACAATTGGGCATATGCTGTTATATAGTATAGAGAATTTATCACCGATTCACTTCAAGTTAGTGGGCTAATTTCTTTATCTTGCAGCTAACGCTATATAATTTGTAGTTAAAAATGGCCACATCTATATATTTATTGTTCATCAATATTTTAGAATGAACAGAAGTTTCTGTAGATGATGCAATAACTTTCAACTTATTGAACAGTTACGTTAAAAGTAACTTTTTCTTCCCAAATTATTAATACTATAATTTACATGTATGCAATGAATATTATCTACTACCTAAAAGTTGTCGGCTTCACTTAATTGGAAAGGTGAAAATTTTTTTCTTGAACTTTCCTTTTTCTTATCAATAAATAATGGAATAGAAAAAAAATTACCAAGTCGGGATACCAAGTGGCTACCACGCTGGCACGACAAGCTGAAAGCTTTTTTTCATTATGGAATATTAAATGGAAGAACAAAGCTAAGTCGGGAGTTGAAATTTAAAATTGCAATTACCTCGTCGTATAACTGCTTGTCTATGTGCAGCTAAAATAGAATGAAATTGATAATTGTTTGGAAGCCAATGAAATAGTGTTTTTGTTGAGTATGAATAAGAGTTAATCCGTTAGGAAAATACATTACGAGAAGATAAATCCGAAATGTCAGGGATAATTCCAAGGGCTCATCAAAAAAAGTGGCAATCAAAACATGAACCAACCATTACATTTTCAGAACAGTCATTTTCAATCAATTAATGTTGACCGATTCAATTAGTACCATACTAAATCTATAAAGGGATTATAGGGGCATGGAATTAGTAGGATTCAATGTAGTGTCATGCATGCATGCCCTTTCTGACCAGATGTCCTGGTCGAGCAGTAAGAAAAAATGTAAACATCGCAATTAAGTTATTTACGGATCTGCAAAGTTTTCACGGAAATCCTATTCCAATTAATGAGTGTCACAAAAGCTTAGCAGATTGATTGGGAATGACCAGCCAGAAGCTTGATTTTAAAATCCCATGTATCAATGGGACTCCGTGATACGACAAAACATTCTAAGTATTTCTATTTAAATTATCAAACAATTTTGAAGCAAAATTATAAATAATGGTAAAAAAATCACCACTTATCGGCCCATAGGCATACTGTACATTTAAAAAAAAAAAAATAGTTTACTATCTACTGAATGGCACTGAAAACAATGATCACCAAATAAGCAATCTATGCAATCTAACCTCACGCAGATATTGAAAATTTACAGAAAGCTATACTTTCGGCGTTAACTAAAATTAAAATAAAAGTATATATGTAAATCATTGTCCTACCTTATTGACATAATTCGTGCACATCTTGTTGATGCCGCTAGAAGTCAGCAGTGTCCACCACTCATCCTGAGATATTTGAAGGATTTGGCGGGCATTATCTCCATTGCATTTTACATTAATGCAGGCGCTGCCATCTGATGCCGAAAAACTGAAATGTAAAAGGAAAGAATATATATGTCTTGGTTATTCTTCCAAAAACACACATTCACTTTAAAAAAAAGACATGGATATAATATATTGATATTTCAAATTGTAGTATTGCTATAAGAGGTATATACTGAAATTAATCTGCCATATTGCACATCCTATCATATTCTTTCAATAAATTAAAAAAAAAAACATGGACACATTCTATTTAAAAGAGTACTTTTAACATTAATCATACTAGATTAATAATGATTACTCAGTGTAAAAAAAATACTGCAGACTGGGTCTCAGATTGCAATTTTTGTAGTCTGTGGTAAAAATTGCAAAAAAACATTACTATCAACCAACGAGATTTAGGAGTTCTATAAAACAAATATGGAATAATATAGACCAATATTTTACAGTAACTTTCTGTTTCAAGGAACTTTAAAATCTAACAATCTATACATGTAGCAATTAGATATCTAGAGTGTGATTACAGAAGTAGACCACCTCATAGTAGTACACTTTGTTTAGACATTCCAGTTCTAAAATTTTAAAGTGTTTGTTTTTGTTTATTAAATTCATTAAACTTCAATCACTTTGATGCTATTGTTGTATGTCTCTCAACTAATGTTTATTTCTGCCTTGCATTTTTATATAGCTAGCTTATTTAATAATTTTTAATTTGAGGTACCTGAACTGTATCATCAATTCACCATATTCGTAACTTTTTAATGAATTTGCTTAAAGGAATACGACGCCCTTTGCTATAGGGACCATCAAGTTCTGCTTTGTAACGAATCCTCAAAGCTATTGTCTAAAAAAATTTAATATAAATCACCCTAATAAATTCATTCAAGAATCCCAACCCACACTCCCCCCAAAATGGCACTGTGCTGTCAAATAACGCTGTGGCAAAGATAAATAATTGAACACCACATACACTTTATCTTGAAATGAGTAGACACAATTTTAGGGGGGGGGAGAATACATCAAATGTAAAATGGTGTTGAATGAAATAATGATAGTATTTCGCAGAAAGAATACAGGAATGCCGGGTAAGTAAAAAAATATTTCTTTAAAAAAATAGGTAGGCTATTAAAAAGTGTGCATGGGCGATCTTATATGTTTTACTAAATGTCAGAATACATTTTGCTGTACAAAATTTCTCACATATCTTGCATATACACATAATTTAAGCAGTGAATTAGCCAGCCATACATACTGCCTTCACCATAAATATCTGCAGCACAACTTCAGAAAATTGTATTTCAAAATGTTTCCGGGCATAAAATGCTGCCTTAAGCGTGTGTACTTTCAGAAATGGTTCAAAAAAGCAATAGCAGTATTTGCCAGCATGAAAAATATGACCTATTTCAAACGCAATACAGACTTGGCAGAAGGATGGATAAATGATCTTTTAATAAGAAAAAAGGAAGACAAGTTATAAATCAAAGATCTATTCTGACAGAAAATAGCACGATTGGGAAGCCGTTCAAAATGAAACGTAAAAACTGAAGAAAACTGATAAGCGCACATGAAAAAAAATTTGCAACAACTGTTATCGGCAGCTAAAACAAATAGCCAAAATGCATCATATATAAAGGTTACATACGCTCTTATACAGTTTTCTCAAATACGAGTAACTAGCATTCACTTCGAAACTTTCTTGACGAGTTTCGATTTAATTGGGTAATACTAATAGTAACCCCTGCAAGCTTCCCATGTAATCACGACTTTCAAATTCACTGACTTTTTCAGGTTTTCACTATTTTTGAGGAAAACATCTTACTAGACCTTTCCATAAACCAGAAATAAATATCAGTGCAAGAATATTCAACATGCACTAAAATCCTATAATTCACGTAGTAAAGTTACCTACTACATTGCTAGGAGTGCTTAAAACAAGATTTGATACTTATATAAAAAAACGATACTTATTCGTTTTTAATAATAAAATAAAAAAATGCTATTTTTTTTCTTAAAAAATTTGGCTTGTTTTATTTTCCCCCAACATTTCCAGATTTTTCCTGAAGTGTGGAACCTTAAAGCACATTAAAAAACTGACAGCTTAGATTTTTGATGAGAATTGGACCTTTGTTCTTCTCTCTAGTCAAAGAGTTTTCTAATAATTCTTACTGCATAAAATATACATAATCTCAAAATGCACTCTTTAGATCATTTACTAACTTCATTGATAATAATCTTTAATATTGCAGTAATGACTCTCAGTATATAAAATTTCTCGACTGGATAATGCAGGCATTTAATATTTTCATCTTTTTAAAGCTAAAAAAAAAATATACATATATAAACCACAATTTTCAGAAAATGCTCAAAAGCTGGTTATTCTTTAAAAAAAAAAAGTTATAAGGGCTTGAAGCAGTTAAAAGTCCCATAAAATCTACAAATTACAAAACTTGTAATGGATGGGTTGCTTGACAACTCGTGAAAAGGAATATCCTCAACTATTTTCTTATTTCTGAAATTCTGACAGCCTTTCAATGGTCCATTTCTTTTCTGAAGAGTAATGTTGCTCACTTATTCTAGTACCGTGCAATTTAAACTTCTAACTTATAGAAATACGTTCACAACATAGATCAGCCATGTGAATCACTCATTTTTAAATCAGGCATGTGACATTTTTTATAATGAATTGCCAGTGAGTGATCATTGTCCAAGTTTTCAAGAGTAGGTTGGCTGGTTAATAACCTTATCAATCTGTTATATCCAAATGTACCACGACAACCACACTCGAGATAAAACTAAAGAACCATATAGAAGAAAATGAAAAATATTACCCAGGTTGAATCCCACATCGTCAAATGTGAATAAGAAATAAAATTGCATGAGAAAAATTTTGATGAATGGCAAAACATATTCAAATTTGCAATTTGAATAAAACTTTCGTTTTTCAACCCCTCGTTGTTTATCAGTTATAACAAATATGACATATGTTGAAAGTTTTCACGAATTTATGCTACAGTTTACATTTCTCCTTTTTGAAATAAAAGTATTGCATGTGTCTAAACATGGTACTACGTATACTGATGGCACAAGAAAAATGAATGCAGGTATAACTATATACGAACGTACGCGTGCGTACCTCCCATCTAATTCATTAACGGTGGTCCATATATTGGTCACTACATGAAGTGACCAGGTATTTGAGTTGTAGTGAAAATACACGTATTCTCACTACAATATTACCCAATGCAGGTTTTTTTCGCTTTTTCATTTTTTTTTTTTTTACAGACAAAACGGTTTTGTGAATAATTCTGAAACTTTCTATGATAAACTAGATAACCATCAATTTTTTAATTCAAAAAGTTGCCATGCTGTAACTCAACAAATGCACACCAAAATGGCGACGTAAAATGCGTTAATTCCTATTTGTACCAAACGTGGCACTGCTAAAATTTGTCAGTTCCATATATCGTTAATGGAAGTTTGTAGGCCTAATCTCTTTCACTAATAAATATAATTGAGTAGGCCTACTCTGCTCACATTGACTCTCCTTTATTGAAAAAGAAGGAAATTGAAGCTTACCTTTCACCAATTATTATTATTATTATTAAAAGGAAATATGGGTAGCCAATGCTGCCATTCTACTCTAATACCGGGTATTTTTATTTCTGCTTAGTATTGATGAACGATTAGTATAGCAATTTCAGAATTTCAGTATAGACTTGCTTACTACTTTGTTTCGACTTTTTTACCTTACACAATAAACATCTTAAATGATGTATATTTCTGAAACATTTCCCAATTAAATATTCTTCAATGAAACTGATCAAGCTTAATATCCATTTGTAACACACAACAGAAAATTACTTATCACACATACAAGCTCTAAAAGTTTAGATGTAATTTTTTAGGATTTTTAAGAGATGTTGATTTTTACCTTAAAGTAGAGACATCAGTCAATGGTGCTTGAGAATGGCAACCAACGTAGGAACAGATGTTTCCACTGGTCGTTGTCTCCCAGCAATCAGGGCACCTCAGTTTCAATTCCACATCCCATACATGCTGAATGTCCACCAAGCATACATAACGGTAGAAACTATGAGTTTCCAAAGTTGACAAGACTTCTGACAAAAGCAAGTACTCAGATGCCATGTACTCAGCCAATAAAGATTTGCTAAAAATAAAGAATGGACACAATATATTAGATTTAAATACAAATAAACGAGCTCATAAGATATAACAATAAGGACAGCCTCCCTAAATTTTCTTTGAGAACAACCATAAAATATCATTTTTTTCTGTCCTCCCCCTTTAAATAATATTCGTGTATCAATGCAAATGTGGGTTGTTGTATTAAAGCAATGACAAAATATCAGTAGTAATGAGTAAAACTTGATCAGAGGCTTAACTGCTGGAATGAAAGGGGGGGGGAGGGCACTTCGAAATTTGACCCCAAGTGTCACGGGTTTTCACTATTCCACTGCAATTGATCAATATTTATATAAAGGTTATTTTTGGAATTCCAAAAAAAAACCCTCCCTGCCCAGTTTTGCCCATTGCTGGATAAACCTCCCCATCCCCCCACCCTTCCTTCTGAATCTAAAGAAAACTGCCAAACATCCATTTTTGCAAGAATAAGGTATACTAATAAAACTAGTTAAAACTTAAGTAGAATTTATTTAAATGTCCAGTTTCGTCTATATTTGAACAGGATTCAATTAACAGGTATTGTTCGTCTTTTTAAGATTGCAGTCATTGGCCAAAAAGGCTCGTACGTGGCTAATGGCTATAGACCTGCGTTAAAAGATGAGGAAGTTCTTTGCTATATGGTATACAATTCAAACAAGGCACATGGATGTGTACTTGGCAACAAATGCAACAGATTTTGAATTCTTAAGTTGCCAATGGAGGATTGCATCTGACATAATTATACCATACTTATAAGCAGTACACCAATCATTATCAATAACAATAAAATGTGTCATTAACTCCCGACTTATAAATTGAAATTGCATTGTTGTATTATCATTTACACAGAATGCATTAATTAACTAAGACTACATGCTTTGAGCATATACCAGGTGGATAACAAAAACATGTCTTGTTTGAACCTCATCTATTCTAACATTCATCATTAATAAAACCAAAACTTTGCCCAAAACTATTCTGCCCAAACGATAGCAAAACATTGAAAAATACAACAGATTATGTTATGCAAACAAACCTCCTTGAAAAACTTCAAATAGCTTGAAAGGGTTCTGCCTAATTTTTTAAAGCAAGGCAAAGTTGGGTATTATAATGATGACACTATATTATGTGGTCATTGCCACATTGGTCAGTTAACTGCAGTCTTTAAAAGTCATCATTGAACATTTTGACCCTCCCCCTATAAAAAAAAATCCTGGATCCGCCACTGAGGCGCACGGATCAAAGAATATCCGTAAAATATCCTGGCGGACACTGCATGGCATAACAAGGATTTCAGTTTGGGGCACATGTATTTTTGGGCAAAGGTCGCAAGGCCACATCCAAAAGGGGCTATAGGCACAATGCAATTCTGAAAACTTCGAGGGTGGGAGGAATTACTCTCCAACCCCCTTTGGCTATGCACTTGCTGCGAGGGAAGGGGGGAGGGCGGGGATGAAACTGACCAAGTAAATCAACATGGGTAAAATGCTTTATGTTCTGTGGCGTATCTAAATAAGGATTCAGAATTTCTTTCCACCTATGTTACATTTTTCCAAAATGTTTTTTTTATATATATACCTAGTAAATGGTTCTACTGCTTATTGGGAAGCTCAAGCAGAAGAGCTTTTTTAATATCCACGTCCACGTGGTAATATATATACAGACTTTGTTTCCGGCATATTAGCCAGAACTATAATAGTTGTAATGCAAAGTTACGACTTGCAAAGGAAAGTAATTATAATCGTTATTAATTCAAAACTGATTTACTAAACACTGTAGACCATAGATTACATTAAAATCGCTGCGCGCTTCAGGGTTTTACGTGCCATGATTCAACGTGTTTTAGCTGTAAACTAATGTAGTTTGAACAATTACTCAAGTGAAAAGTTTGCACTATCACTCTCATAAGTATGGTAAATAAAATCCAGACAGGGAAAGCCTACAGTGTAATGCTAATCTCAATTAAGTTTAGATAATATATTGCCAATTTGTGGCTAAAATAGTGTGTAAGCCGTGAAAAAGCTTCGAGCAACTTCCCTTAAAGAGGGTTTCACTTTTATTAATTAGTTCCCTTCCAATATCGCTAGCAATAACTTTGTGTTAACCTAAACAAGTCGAAGCAGAATAAGAACTGTGCAGAAGCCATTAAAATGAAATGTGCATTGTCTCATCTGAAGAAAGGAGAACAGAAAATGAAGAAAAGGTGGAGCCTGGAAAGATTATTCGTAGATCTCGATAACGTTGTGTCAGTTACACTGATATCAGCAGGAAATGCTATGGAGAACCCTCAATTAATTAGCCCCTACTTTACATGCACAGAAAATGAATCACTGTATCCTATTCTATAGAAAATAAATGATCCTACGCTTAACTAAGATTCATTAGCTGTCAACGGTTTTAAATGAAATCAAATTTACATCAAATAGATTTTTGGAGAGATCTTTGTTTAATATATTTCTTAACTTTTGCAAATGTAATCAACTATTGTGCTTTTAGGCAAGACCCAATGTAGGGTCTATGGCAAATGGATTTCTTTAATGGTGCAAATTAGTTGTTGGAAGAGTCCTTAATATGGGTATTAGGTTTAGTTTTGTGTTGAACTTAGGTGCAATAGTATTGATTTTATCTTAGACAATAAGTACAATAAGCTCTCAGCACAATACACTCTTGCAATGAAAATTGGAGAAGTGCTCGACATAATCTTCAAACATGTAGCAAACAACTTGGACACTTGGTGTTGGTTTTTTTGCAGGTAGCCCTGTGTACTACTCATCAAAGTTTCTAAACCCAAACCCACTAATACTCATAATTATGATATCTCGGATAAAGCTTAAGAGTGCAACACCAGTGACTTAAAGCCATATTGTTTTTACTGACTGGCTACTGTGGGCTATGCCCTATAAATGAATAAAATTATATAGCCTACATGTAGCAACATTATAAACGAAACTTTTCATGTTGTTGGCTCCAAAAATGAGATGATCATGAAGGTGCAATAAGAATCCTCAAGCATTTGTAAAACTGCTTGAAATGCAATTTGATCACTTTGAAATGGATTTTTTTTTTAAGTTTGGACAACGACATTTAAACCTGGAACTAAAAGCATAACCGGACATTTGGCATAATTTCCACAGACTTCTACAGAGAAGTTTAAAACTAATAACTTTTGCATCATTTACCAAATTTTTCTCTGTAAAAGTTTAAAGACATTTTTCTTCATAATTCATGCAGAATTAAACTGTTCCGCAGAATTCTTCAGAAAATCTTTCTCATTGGAAAAGTCAACAAGCTATTCAACTAAACCCAATCTACTGCATGTATCTTTGGCAAAAACTTCTATTAATGCTTGGGACGTTATGCCACTGTTTGATAGCCTACCACAGCAATCAAAACGGCACATCCAGTAGAATTCCAGCAAATAAAATTTACTTCACTGCCACTGCACTTTTATTGCAGCACCTAGTGTGAGATTCAGAAGGGTGTACATGATCACATTCCTGAATCTGCTAAGTGGAAGCACAATAGACTTAAAAATGGCAATTGTAATTGCTAATTTTAATGTGAACCTCTCCATTGCTTCACAAAAATTAACAACCTTTAAGCTCAGAACAACAAATCTTAAAGAATGCTACGGGGGCCATAAAAAATGGCTTTTAATTCTGCATGGTGCAGCACTATCCCTTATGCAAAGCTTTCGCAAAATATTTACTATTCATATCTAATGCAATTATTTGTTCATCGAATACAATTGGCCTAAAGACAAGTGACATCACCTAACCATTTTATGTCCTACATTCATTGGGCTAAATTTTTAGATATTAAGAAGACTTTACAATATATTGCTTACCTTGGCATCGAGATGGGCAGCAAATTAGGTAACACATTCGTGATTATCTCCACTCGAGTTGCTACAGTAGATCGAAAATAAATCCGATTGCCTTTCGAAATATGTCCATGCAAAGATGTGACTGATACCAATGCGCCAGGAACCAGACCCAAATGATATTGTAACTTGCTAATGTCCAAGAATATCCTAGTGTTAACTGTTTCCTGTGATGAATCCTGCATTTCAAGTAGAATAGTGTGATTTCTCCAATTGCCAACACCTACAAAATAGAAAACAAGGAATATCAGTGAATACTAGTCAAACAATACAATCTCAATAAAAAAAACCAGTGCATAATTAAGGAACTTAAGGATTACATCAGCCTTAGTATCAGCATTCCAATAGTGAATTTAGGTTAAAAACTCATGATTTCCCAAAATCCCCCCTTACCTTCAGCTACAAGTTTTGCAGTGAGCACACAGACACAATAGTAAACAATAATACACTATTGATCGCCCTATCGATTTCTATTGATACTCTTAGACATTCTATTTACATTAACCCTTGATTTATAGGAAACCATAACCATGACCATGCACAGTGGTCCGAAAACGTAAACTAGCTGGACAAAAGTCAATTTTCACAGGTGGTTATATCATTGCAAATCATGTTTTAACATGTTCTCAAATGTCCTATGCTACTGTTTTCAACAATAATTGTTTTTTATACGCAACACAGATAGCGCTGTCTAACTTTGCGTTTAGGCAACACGTTGTCATTCGCTGTTAGTGATATTACTTTGTATACTGAACGTTGTATTGGACGGGCTGTAAATTAAAGTGTTTCTCATTTGAGGTATCGAATCCAAATATTATTTGAACTCACAGGTAAGAATATATTAATTCCATAACAGTTTAGTTTTTCGTATATTTTGAAATAGCTAAAACTGGGCAGTAATCCCTTAGACTATATGTCATACCTTTAAAAATGATAGTTAACAAACTTGTAGACCTACAAAAATGTCCCGACGTGTCCCATCACTGAAATATGTCTCAATAGGGTGTGTAAACATTCTATTTCACTAATATCAAATAATTACCTGCCCCTATCTGCCCGAATTTATTTTACTCATTTCTTTCCAGACTATAAATAACATTAACAATACTATTAGGCGGCTAATATACTGTGAAAAGCCTTATAAAGTATATTCATTTAATCATTTTCAATAAAATCTTAGTCAGTTTCCTTTTAAAACACTTAAACTAGTAGTATAATATAGATTTTGTAGTAAAATAATTTTGTCCAGCTAGTTTATGTTTTCGGACCACTGTGCCATGACGAGGTCATTGAATAATGGTTATAAAAATTTAATCTTTAGTGGTCCTGGAAATTGTCTAGCTCCATGGTTGGCACACGTACTGTTTAATCAATTGCTAATTGATGAAATAAAACTAAATAGCTAATTCAAGAAATTTATAAAAAAATGAATGCCAACAAATTACCAATAGTGATTAATAATGTAAACAAGTTCAACAACAAAGAAATTTGCATGCAAAGAATCGCTTTTAAATGAACCATGAACAGACTGAACATGAACAGAACATACATTAATACCAGCGTACATTATAAGAAAGATCACTTCAATATAATTTTATCAAATTATGATAAATTTGATTACACCGGCATTTATTACATTAATCCCTAATAAAGTCAATTTTACTGTACTTTTTGTAATTTTGATATAATCAATTTATATAGTCACGCTTACCATTATTAGCTGGAATAGGATTTGCTTGTGTCATATAAGAAAGCCTTTCTACATAAATTGTATTTAAAAAATTTCCAAAAAAAGAAGTAATTTAGAATAGAACCTAAAGCTATTCTATGAGCGAAGTCGAAATTAATGCAGCACCGATGTACATAGTTTTATCTACTTTGGTTAAAACTTTTCTTTCATGTTTCCTTTGACGGGTGTTTTACACGAAACTTTCGAGTAATTAGGAGATAGGGAAACGATCAATATAGTCCACGTGTTCACAGACAAAAATTAACACACAAGAAGTCAACTGTTCTTAATGACTGATAATTATTAACAAAAATAAATACCATACGGTACTGGCATATAATTTGTTTAAATGCCTTTCCAGAGAAACTGATAGCTGATTCATAAACTGATCATTTGGGTGACATGTGGGGAATATTTGAAGACATTAGACATATGTGTCAGGATCAACACTTTTGCCACAGTGATTATATTTTTGCAATCCAACTAACACATGAATCGAATAGAAGCATTTGTTCATTATATACGAACATAATAAAAGGATTTCCATGCACTTATAAATCTATTTTCAATTAAACCTTCCAGAACAATTCATTTTTATCCAAACTAAAATTTTTAAAATTTATAAAAGATCCATTAAAAACACTCTTTTGTAAAGACCATCACAAATAATAAAACTCAGAAAGTCTACCATATGACACATTTATGCTGACTTGAATTGAATTAACTCAATACTAAAATAGGGCCTAGTATTTTCAGAAACGATTCCGATATAATTTACATATTAAATATGTATGTGATATGTGTATTACTAAATATGGCATGTATGAAAATGTGATCGCAGCACTTACGTCGTCAGTTACGTTGCATCATATTGAACGACGTCATAAGTTTAGCATATTGATTATAATCGATGTATTACGAGGAATTATTGAACGTTAAACTTTTAAGATCTATCCGAGAAGAATATTTCGAGTGCTCATTCAATGAAAGCTTTAGTTTGCACTTGAAGATAAAACGTTTTTTTACTCTTGATAGCTTACATTTAAATTGAAGAAGCAAAAAAACTTTCAGTAGCGAATATAACTGATCAAAGAACTGGATATAACGTTATTCCTTTTGTGCAAACTACACATTTCTAATACAAATCCAAAGCAAATGTTGACATCAACCTCATAATCCTATTGAATTCAATGATCACTATAGAAACCATAACATGCACAAGGTTTAAGAATCTCAAAGACTTGGGGATACTGTCAGGCATATGTGCGAACTATAGCCTTAGTGTGGAAAAAAGTGTGTAATGTCAATAATAGTTCTTCCTTGAATAGAATCTATCTGTGTTCAGTGAATTTACAAAAAAACAGTCTGAAATTGTAATCTTCACTCTAAAATATTTAACATGCCAGTGTAGTGAAGGTATGGTATTAGAAAGAAAAAACTAACTCCTTTTAAGTACCGGGTAATAAATTTTTAAGTCTGAAATTCACGTGCACATCATATGAACAGATGGGCCCTTTAACAAAGATGTTTTAATCACAAACATTCTACTTAAAAATCTTTTAAAATGTCAATATAGACTTTACCACGGATTCACCCATTAATGACGTCAACAAATTCGGGTTCATTCCAAACCAAACATTGGCAGATTATGCAAGTTTTCATGTGAAGGAGGGAACCCAACTTAAGGGGAAGTTCAGTTCATGACAAGTGCTTTTAAATGCTAGGCACTAGAACAAAACATTGAAATAAAATAATCTTGGAACTTGGAATTGAAATCCCAATTTTTATGTAAAACATCGCCAGTCTTATACTGCCTGATCACAATAATTCCTGAGTGGCAAATTCTCACCAACTTTTAGTACTGAAAAAAAATTGCTACACTAAAAATGTGTGTAAAAACTAGCATTTCAACAGTGGAGTTTGAATTTTTAAACAGGGGCAGTAGAGGTGAACCATTAAAAGATTCAAATATGATCGTCTGTCATTGTAAAACCGTTCTTTGTAGGAATAATTTTAAGTGTAAGATAGGTTTTATTTTTATTTTTTTTCCCCCGCCCACATTTGTCTGACGTGAAAATAGGAATCTAACTTGAAAATAAAATGCAGCCTATGCATAGAGGGAAAAAAAAGAATAAATATACCCCAAAATAAAGATTTGAAAAAAAAATTACAGTGTTAATTTTAACTTTAATATGGTGAGAGTCTGGACACGAGACCCCCTCCCTAAATCCGCTCTTGAATCCAAACAATTATCAAAGGCTGATGTTGCAGTTTAAGAATAAGGTTTGGAATGTAGGCCTACTCGTACTCTTAGATACAGAAATATCCTCTCATTTTATAAATCAATAATTGTCATTAATTGGCACTTGTCCCTTACCCCTGATATTGACGTCAATTTTGTCAATTTGAAAAATGTACATAAATTTTAAACTTTTCCACTGTTTACATCTAGAATTTTTTCTATTATGGTCTAAAAAATAAAAAAACATTCAACCTATTCAAAGTAATTATATAGTCAAAGAGGCACATCGTTAGTGTAAGTGAGTTCAAATAGATGTTTTCCGAAAGTAGAATTAGTTCACAGTAATTTTTTTAAAGAAATAAAAGTAAAAACTACATGACATGCCCTAATTATTTCTGAACATAATTTGGACACTAGTTTATTGGAAAGAATTTAGCAAGACTTCACGAAGTGTTCACAATGACATGCCACAGCATATGGTACAAAAATAATGAAAATGTATTCAAATAATTAATAAATTAAACTTACCCATCATGAAGAGCTTGTCATCATACAGTGACTGTGGCATACTTTGGCGCCCTTGTGGTATTACATGTATTCTTTGGGCAACAGTTCCAACCATTGTGATTAATTCTTTGAATGAACTGTAAGAAAGTTACATAATATGGTAAAAGTGGTTAATGATTATTCAAATTTTTTCACAAGAGATAAAACAGATTCAATTTTGTAAAGCATTTGAAAACATATTGCAGTGCCTAACCCAGACCTTTACTTAACCAGGTTTGTTTCTGTTATTGATTGCATTAATGTGTTCATTAAATTCTATTTACCAAGGCATCAAACATGAAATAAACCAATGGTCTAATAGAATCTCAAGCATAATTCATGAAAATCTCAATTGAGTTGGACTAATGACCTGAATAAAAATTGAAAGAAACTAAACATGCAAATTCTGGGCATATCTTATGTAGTAAAATATTTTAAGCATTTTACTATCTAGGGAGCTGATTGATGATCAATAGATCAAGGCAACAGAGAAATAAAAATATAAAGCTAAATTAAAACGATATTATGAGAAAACTTACTTAATACTCAGAGCATCTGTTACTGAAAGGGCCATCTGAGCATTTTTGCAAACAGGCTCTAAACAAAAATAAAATGCCATGCAATAAACTGCTAAGTCAGAATGGGTCATCATATTGAAATTAATAAAACATTTATGAAAATTGTTATTATATTTCTTGATATAAAACTTCAAATTTTTTTCTTAATGATAAACGGAAAAATTTTTTTATTATCTTTAATTTTAATAAACTTAAGATTGAGGCATACAGGGTGAGCATAAAAGAATGCCCATACTTTAAAAATTAATTACGGCAAAAGTAAAAAAGATACAGCATTGCGG
>JAQIXP010001835.1:0-16863 GCA_034700285.1 Proteroiulus fuscus | reverse complement strand
TTTCCATTTTAATAATAATTTTTCACGCTCTTTTTATTAACACCAACTTGTTTCAAAGTGAGACTGTCCCTTTAAGCTGAAAAATATAATATCAAACATAATAAGGCTCTTTAACGTTTCACTACAGAGGTCAGGTCTAGGTGAATTTATATTTGGAAAACATTTATTTCTTGGATCCAGGGGAGTGGGAATGCCCTCCCCCAATATGGTCCCAATTGTTATTGAATAATGAAAACTTTCTAAAACTATTTTGAATGGTGTTACCAGAGTATTATTCTATTAATCATTATGCCTTTTTCCATTTATATACCACAGCATTATTACCGTCCCATGGATCACACGCCATTGACCCAAAGCAATGTTGAGACATCTTGCTGACATAGTTGGGTATGTGTTGGCAGCAGTTGGCATTTATGTCAATTGGAAATTATTGTCAATTAATGGCCAAATGTATTATGCCAACTATTTGTCAAATGACAGACAATGCATTGCACAACATATAGCTTGTCAGCCAGGTATTGATTAAAAATGTTAATATTTGATAGT
Organism: Proteroiulus fuscus; assembly: GCA_034700285.1. Classification (NCBI taxonomy): domain Eukaryota; kingdom Metazoa; phylum Arthropoda; class Diplopoda; order Julida; family Blaniulidae; genus Proteroiulus; species Proteroiulus fuscus. Next base: position 16,317 of record JAQIXP010001835.1, on the reverse strand, counting down.
TTCTCATAAAACAAATTTTATTGTTTGTGTGGGTGTGTGGGATGGGGTGATAAAGGCATGCAAGTATTTTTAAAAAAAATAAAATGACCCCAGATTAACATGTGGCCTATGTGAAACGGGAAACGAAAACTTCTAAAAATAAGGCTGTCATCATTACCTGGGTTTTACATTTTTTTTTCAAATAAAAAAATTGTTTTTAACAAAATTAATTTTTATATTCGAAATTCTAGGTACATATATACTTTTTTTAACATTTGGGTCCACAGAACTTGATGCAAGCTTTATCAAAAGTTTAAATTTTGCTTATAAATTTTCTGTTGCCAGATTTTATTTGCTAGATTCCGATTCTGCTAATCCGTGTCAACCTTCATTTTTCATTTCAAAATGAAATGACTGGGTCACTGGCCCACTGCAGAATTGATACAAAAATAATCATGGGAACATGGGATTTTTTTTGTGCCCTTGTTTTTTTTTGTGATTGGACACCGGAAACAAAATAAATCCTCAATAATGTCCTTTTATCTATGGTGCTAATGCTAAGTTTTTTTAAAATGTTTAGCAATCGGTAATACCTTCTATCTGCCTGCGATTCACCACCCATTAAATAAAGTTATAGTATCATATGATTGGTCTCTGGCTAGTTAATTAATTATCAATTTGCAATTGAACCACATATCAGTTACCGTATCATCCCCTGACACCTTCTGAATTAAATCTGCATTCTCCTCAAAAAAATTTGCTCCACGACGGAACTAAGTGCACGTGCATAATCCAGCACACTAAATGTAATTCGCACGTGCATTTAGCCCCAGTTTAGAACCAAACTTATGTGAGTAGAATGCATCTTTAAAATGTTTAATTAGGGTTCTTCCTGTATGGCAAACCCATTCATTAATCACAACTCTTCAGCTGACACCCGCTGACACAAAGATTCTAAAAACTGGTATTATAATATTTTCCAGACACCCGGCAAAGTTAACCGCGCGACCTAAAGCAATACAAACACATGACACAAATAATTGGTGAAAAGCAAACAATGAATATACCGACATGATGGGGGTGCATGGTGTTGTTCACGTGGGCAAACAAACGCGAGACGGTTGTGACGTCACCTAAACAGGTCACCCCATTCATTGGTTGGCCAACGTCAGCTGAATAGTGGTAAGATTGTGCATGAAACGCAATTGGTGGTTGAATGCATCACCTGTTCTTTGAAAATGCATGCACTTTCACTGGCATTACTTTTTATCGGATTTAATAACAATAATAAGAATGCTAATATCAAATCGTACGATATTGGCAAATGGCTTTCAAATAAAATCCCTTCAACATCACCTAATCTATGGTACTCGTTCAGCCTATATTTCTGCCATAAACCATTACCGGAATAAAGGACATTACATTCTGCTGCTACTTTAAAGCATACGGTAAGTAGGACACCTATTTTTTTTTCATCTGCTGTGGTTAATGTTTGAGAATATGCACTAGATTTTAAAACCAAGTGTTTTACTCTGGTTTCTTTACAACTATTTGGAGTTCTGGAAGTTTTCAGAGCGTATGACTAGAATGACAGAATATGACACATTTTCTTACAGTGTCTAGAAAGTCCACATTTGATTATTTATGGGCGATAGTTTGCAAATTTGTTACAAGTTTACAACGCAAAGTTATACTCATTAGCTTAAGACTTTCGGCACCTGTTTTATGAATGCAATTGGATTATTTTCCATTGTCCCTAAAATCTCGACAGTTTTTTTTTATAAACAATAAAAAAACAGTTGCAAAAGTGCACGTGATCATGGCGTGCCATCCTTGGAGCTATGCAAAAAAAGTCACTCAAGCAGGGTTCAACCTAAAAGTATTTGTGCAACAACTGGCATGTTGTTGTTGTTCAAGCGTGAAAAGCTTGATAAACCCTATTATTAAACAAGTTATTGATAAACATTGTTGACTGGCATCATTTTTCAGAAATGATAGTTTTAATTTTAAAAAACTACATGTAGGAGAATTATTATGATATTTTATTTCTAAAATATCTTTGATAAAATAATTAGGATGGTCATGGTTATGGTTTTTGTGGTTTTCATGGTCTCTCCAGGCGAATGCCGGGACAGTGACAGTAGGCCTACTATTAAATTCCCTTTCTAGATAGTTCCTTTTCCTAAGCTTCCTCCCATCAAGGACAAAAAGTGCCTAAGTTTTGGCTTTTAGCCCTGTAGTGGGAATAAAAACAAAGTGCCATCTGTCATTTATTTTCTCGGGCAAAGACAAAACTTTTGAATTGCCCCTACCTCTAGACAGTGGTTATTTAATGGTGTTAATGGTGCCATTGATCGGTTTCCTACAAGGTAATAGCGTGTGACAATTCAAGGACACTTGTCCTTTCCCGTCTTACAGCGATTGCAGATGAACTGTATAATTTTTGTATGATTTTCCAAGCAGAATTAATATCTGATCCAAGGTTAAAAATGACGACCAGTCGCCTTCAAAAATGCTGCAGTTTTCCCTCAAATCTTGCAATTGCAAGCCTTATTTGATATCCCTAGTTTTATATGTAGGCCCTAAAAAAATATTTTTTTCAAATAAAGAAGTTTTTTTTTCAAACTTCAACCTCATGAAGTGTATCTTGGCAATATCGGAAAAGTTGTGTAAAAATTGGGAACTTTCTCTTACCCGGTATTCCAACATAACATTTAAAATTTTCCAAAAATACCCTGGGATGAATTCGCTGGTCATAGAATATATAGGTTATACCATGTTCAAAATATCAGTGAAAATGTGATGGGTACTTCTGTACTTGCACCTGGATATCTAGGCCTAGCCTACTTATTCACTCTTATTTTGAACAGGGTACGGTTGCTGCGTCCTTTAGTTCTTCCGACGCCAGATCGGGTGTAGACTATTAACTATTAATATAACCTGTTATTCTGTTAAACCTTGGCTTCGGCTATATTGATCGGTAATAATATGGGCAGTTCTTATCGATTTTCAATATAAAAATAGGTACAAATTGGATATAATCTAAAGTATTTTATTAAAAATATTTGCATCCTAGTGTTAGCTATTTAGGTGCAAGATAATTATAGCTTACAATATAGCCTTTAAGGTGCACGATTAATACTTTACAGACCCGGCCCCTTACATAAAGATAACCATATCATCAGATATTGGCTGCTAAAACAAGGAAGTTTACTTGGTGGCGTGACACCATAAAAACTAGGGCATATGGAAACCCTGAAATTAATGTAATCAGTATGCAGTAACGCGTGCCTGCTGGTGTGATTTCAATATACGAGCGTACATATCACCTGATATTAGATACAAAATCTACTGTAGGCCTATATATACGGCATTTAGATTATATTAATATATAGATACTACATAAGTTTCGATCTGTATACCAGAACAACCAGACTTGGCCTACTAAAAGTCAGTCACACTTTATAAAGATATCACTGTGTGAAAAAAAATGTCAATAAATCACTACTGTGCCAGTTGCAGGCTTACAAGACCATTAACAGCAATGTAATGTGCATTTAACCAAATTATTTTGCACAGCTGCTAGTTACTGTGTGTGCATTGTTATAGTACAAGCCTTCAAGGCATGATTTAGATGTGAATGAGACAATTTGCTGTTCTGCTAGATTATATAGTTTTTACACCTTAATCCTTTGCATACTGCAAAACAGCAGTCTGATACCAATAACAGAAACAAAAAATTAAAAACGGCTATACAACTTTGCATTTGTGCAAAAGCCACAAGTTCATGGCAATGTCTTGCACAATTAATAGCCTACATATCAAGGAGACAATGACGTTTAAAATGTTTAAAATGTTGAATAACAGATTTGAAGTTTAGTCAATGACCTAATCTTGTCCAAGATCTAATTAACCATAATCAAGAATGTCATTCTGGGCAAATTTTACAAATTATATTTTGCCATATATACTCACAGCAGGCCCGTCATTTTGTCATTTTTTTTACATACATAAAAATAATGTGAGTTATTTCCACTCTCTCTACTTCCAAGTTATTGACACTAATTTGGCTACTCGAGCGAATTTTATCCATTATTTGTCGCCCATCCCCCTTTCCCCTGAGAAATTCTGAAATGATGGCCCTGACCATACCCTGACTCACAGGTATACCAGTATTCATTTTCTAAAGGGATTGAGGTTTATTAGACGAAAGCCATATGTTCTAGGCAGGTAGCTGGGTCAGAGTCATGGAGGTCAATGTATATTTTTGTTAGGTCCTGAGTGCCATATTAATACGTACATGTACGTAATATTTGGTAACGAAACATTTGGATCAGTTCGACTTTGAGCGTGGACACACAAGCTCCTTAGTTTTATAGATTTAACCAGGCCTGGATTTAACAGTTCTAATCTGTATGCATACGTATTTACATGAATACTAATAAGTAAATAATACAAGAATAAAACTTTGATCTCACCTTTAAATCTTAATCGGCATTCGGCAGTCACGCAGCTGTCTGATAAGTAGGTAGGCCTAGCTGCACGATTGTCAAATGAGTAAATGAGGTAATATCCATGTAATCCACACAGTTTTTTGTCACTTGGCACTATTGGTAGCACTATTTTTAGTACATATAGAAGAGCAGTTATAGTTCAGCAGACATAATTTATTAATATCCTATGATTATCGCACAATAATAAGATAATAATAAGACAAGAACACGGTCAACACTCTTTGACATAACGATCCTTTTTACATAAAAATTGGCGCTCAAACATTGCGTTCCTGCGGTGGCGCTAGCTTCACAAAACAACGAGGATCATTCATAAACGACATGGAATAAGTAAAAGCGGGATTTTTAAACAAAATAACCTGATTTTATTTCACTGTAAAGTAATAATAGGCTAATATTAAATATAGACACATCACACATTATTCTAAAACACTAACTATAGGTGCACATTTGGATTGTATTTTCTTATTTTTCCAGGGGTTTTAAGATTGGAATTTTTGTTACTGTAACACGGTGATATTGTCATAACATAATTGTTAAACATTTTGAGGGAGAAATACTCTCAGGATGTTTAAACTTTTATGTATTTGCTTTCAAAATTATACCGGTACCTACATTATACCTCCTTAGTCGAGCTATCAGCTACATGCACTCATGGCTATGCATGCCGCTTGATTCTGTGCATGTCGTTGTCAGTTGCTAAACATTAGAACAGTCACTGTTCTAATGTAGGCCTAAAATGTAGTTCCTAAAATGTCTAATGTTCCTATATATACTAAATTAGCATAAAAATGAATTTATTAGACAAATAAGTTAATGCAATTGCAACCTTTATATTAATCATAATTATAATGTATTATATAGTAATAATAATAATTATAATTATAATAATCATGATAGGTTAATCATAATTATTGTTTTCACAATATTCATAACCTTATATTTTTTTGCTTTTCAGATTGCTTTTCACTACAACCCACATTATATCATGTTAGCATACATTTGCCGAGCGGCCGTTCTCTTTTCCATCGGAGTGCTTTTCACCCTGATGTTTTGGATTCATCAATTCCAGTATAACGTTCCAATGGCAAGGTCCATAGTGCAAAATATTGTATACCCCACTTGGTGGGTTCCAACGGGATGCGGGATCGCAGCAGGTATAATACATATATATATATATATAGATATATATAAAGGTTTTCTCAAAAATGATTAAAGCAGAATTTAATTCTTACCACTTGCAATACTTCCGCAGCATTTGTTGGACTGGTTTACCCTTGTGTAGACAAAAAATTGGGGCTTGCACCATCATTCCAACCAGAATGGACAAATGTTCTTCGGTGCATGGCCATATTTGTGGGCATGAATCACGCGAGTGCTGTATCCTTTTAACAAACAAACAAACAATATAAACCCATTTTTTTGTGAAACAATGATTTTGCAAAATAAATATAGAAAAGACATCCCTGTCCATATTACCCTTAATAAGCTTCAATCAGAAACTCCATTCATCCAGTCATGGTGAACTCATTCTAACGCTAGCCGCAATGTCCGCTGCACTGTGGTGGCTCTGTGATAGAACGGGACGAGGTTTTAGTCTTGGCATAATCACGGCATTGCTGGCTGCACTAGTTGTTCAAGTGGTAGTTGAAAATGGATTATGCAAGTAGGTTAACATGAAAATAATCTAAGACTTCTTGTATGATTACAATAATAACAAACATGATATTAAATTGCATTTGTTTCTAAAAGGGGAACAGATCAGGATTTTATCTACATCCAGACGTTATTACCATGCGTATTCTTTTCTGGCGGAATAACAGTTGGCAACATTGGAAGGCAGCTAGCTCTGGTATGAAACCAGCCTTTCGTCGAGAGTAAAAATTGTTCTGATAGTTTATTAATTATTATTACATATTTTTATTAATAGGAGAATCAAGATGGAAATGTCGCAAAACGGCACGTGGAATAATACGCTGACTAATTCTTTCTGATAAATTATATACGTTGTACTATACTTGTAAATACTGTATAAATTTCTTAATTTATAAAAAAAAGGTCAACATTTGGAATTTTGTGATTATTTAAAACATTCTTGAAACTATATAATTATGCAAAGACAGTATTCATTTATTTACAAGGAACAATTTATTTTTATTAGCAATCATGATCATCATCATTTGAAGAAATTAAAAAATCTTAAAAATAATAATCAAGTGTAGTGGGACATTACAAAAAAGCATAGCGTCCGTCCGATGCAAGAAAAGAGCTTACCATTTATTACCCGTTGGAATGTATTTGTATGTGTAGGCTACTATAACAACGGACTATAGCTTTTCAGCAAAGGGACAACTCAACGATTGATGAAAGTGCTTTTTAGCTGCCAGGCTATACATCATTTGTTGAATACCATTTTCTCTATAAATTATGAGCACTATCATGTACTTGTAATCTAAAAATGAAAATTTGAAGTGGGTTTAAAATTAACGGATGAAAAAATGGTGTGCCACAAATATGTAAAGCCCTATTTAGCTTCCTGTTCTGTTGATGAAACGTTAAAATATTGCATTTAATATTATTTAAAATGGAATCTGATCGTAACTTTCATGTATTAAATGCTATTTTTCTTGGCACATCTGAATGCTAGTTTATTTCAACACCCGGCACAGTCCCGGCATAGAATATTTATATACCGAGTACTAGGTATATTAATTTCATTAAAGGCTCGTAATTATCAAGGTAACATTACGTCAGCCAGCAACTACGCTTTGCACGGAGAATGTTACGCTCGTACAAATGGAAATGGTTAAATAGTCTATCTACAACAAAAAATTACATTGATTGTTATCCCACTTTTTAATATTTTTACATCAGTTTGGTGACCACACAGGCTCTCGAAATGGTCAGTGGACGGACAGTGTGACTATTAAATAAGCAAAATGCTTCAATCATTACACAAGGAAATTTAGTTTCATTGGACAAACCACGTCCAGTGATTGAACTTTTATTCTTAAAGATTTAATTAGACAATGTCCTTCTTGAGCATATCTCAAATTTTTAGGAATTCAATTTAATGATTATGTCCAAGTCTAAAATGACATCAGAATATTCCTCCTGAATGTGAGATTCGTATTGAATATTATAACCCAATTCTAAGCCTCTGCACACACTCCTTCCTTGAACTCCCCCACCTTAATCCAAGAAATGATAAGCAGCCACGATCGGGTATGGTTTGGCTACAAGCTAAATCAAACCTGGATGCAAGCAGAAATAGTTCATTATTTTTCATTAGCTTTTATAAAAAATGTCAATTTGTTGACTAAAACATGCCTTAAATAACAGTATTCAGATGTGCCAATGATATTTCCAATTACTTCCCAATCACAACTACCTAACCTTTATAAACTTATCCAAGGTAGACTTCACTTGACATTTGACTCTCTACCAGGTGATTTTTTTTCCACGTAATTACGTGACTACCCTTTAGAATTCGCATTGAGCTGTAGGACGGATGCAGAACGCTCGGGCATCACATTCCCTTTCTTGTGCAAACTGTGCAGTGTCCGACGTGCATAATACTGTGTGATAAGAATGTCTAATTAATAGTCGTGCTTAAAAACATTCCCTTTGCAGGAGGAAATCCCGGACATAAGGTGAAGATGGCCTATTGCATTGCAATATGCCATTAAAGTGTTCTTTCCGGCACCTCGTAATGGTTGGCGCGGCAAACATTAAAAAAGATTACATGTTCGCCAGGAACATAGAGGAGTCTTTAAAAAATCACACCAAAAAGTCATTAAAAGCAAGGCCGTAACATCCATGACTTTGTAAAATCAAAGCAATGCCGCAGTTCCTGGAAGCCACAATGAAGTCAAATGACAGAAAACATAAAATTACGAAACAATTTCAAGATTTACACAAATTATGAGACGTATGATGCAGCGATAATGTTGAGAACCACAGCTATATATGTGCTTTACCAAATTTTTGAAGGAAAAATTTGATGATTTCAGAATTGTAAACAGGTTTTGCATGTACTATAAATCACATACTATTTGAGGCCAAATTGAAATTTGCTAGATATTAGCGTGATATAAATACTATGATTACAATTTCTTTAGTATGAATGATGCTTCTTATTTACTTATTTACTTATTTACTTATATATATATAAGTGTGATATTTGTTTGTCAAATGCACAAACTAAAATATTCAGTTATGGTATTATCACTGGTTAAATGATCTTATATTTCTTTTAGAAAATATTGACCTGATTCAATTCAATTTTGTAAAAACACAAAATATGATTCTATTCTGGAAATTAGCTTGCTGCCTATCATTTATTGACAGAATTATAAACTAAGGTGCACACATTAAATAGGAAAATGTAAAAAATTTGTGAAGTAATGAACTCATCTTGACCATTTTTGAACAATTAAAAATATAAGCCTCAAGCCTTACTTTCTAAAACAATTTACTTGTGTTCAATTAATGAAGTGCCAAAAATGCATTGGAGAAAAAAAAATGATAAAAATTATATATATTAACAACCCCGTAACTCCGTGGTAAACAACTTTACAAAGAATTCAAATTTATCATATTTTGTGTAAATTTTTGAATTTCGTTCATTACTACATTGGACTATTGTGCCTCTCATTTTAAATTTCTTACATAGTCTACCAAACTTTAATAATTTTTGAATTTCTTCATGAAATATTTAAAAACTGGCTATTTTCAATAAAATTTGACATTAAACTCAAATAGGGGTAATATAGCCCTTTTTCAAGCCACACGTAATCAAATACAATCTATCATATGTGATTTACATAAATGCAATTTCAGAAACAGTTCTCCTGACCACCTGCTCACTCACTTTAGGCTGTTCTCAACATCATGCAAGCCTCTTATTTTGTTCATTTAGTCTGCTGTAAGAGGACACAATGCACTCTTGGTGTGGTTTGCTTTAGCAAATTGCAATCAATACACTGATTTCCCAAATGAACAGAAAAAGCACTCACAACGTCACACTTTGACATCCCGTGTGGTCCAGGAACTAAATCCGACATTAAAAACAAATTATTGATGACTATCATTCGGCCTCAAAGGCAAAATTTCTCACCAAATTCCTCACTAAAAATCGTTGTTTCGATATTGAAGTTTTTGCTACCGCGTTTCCGTAGAAGCAGGAGGGACCACTGATGCTGTTCTGGCAGATTGTAACTTAGGCACTGCTGTTGATGGCAAGTGTATGCTTGCCACCGAAGTCTGTGAGCCATTGCTGGCCACTGTCACGTCGTCAGGCACCACATGGGATACGATGCCATATGGACGTAAGTGATATATTAAATACTCCATTACGTACATCATATTGGGAGACACGTAATGAAACGATACGGCAGTGTCACTGCAGCAATCCATGCCCTGGAAAAAGATAAAAGGAATAAATGGTGGTTGGCTAACAACAACAAAACTAAGAGTTGCTGCAAAATTCTGAACATTTTATATCTTGACTTTGCCATACCTTACTGTTTTAAATTCTGCATAATTTTTAATGAACTTTAACCTGACTACAACTCAAATTTACAATATTTTTGCATATTATTGCATGCAATTAATCAAACAAGTCTGATAAAAATTTACAAGACAATTTTTTTACATGCTCTAACCGTTTAACGTACTGAAATGGAATATAACTAGTTATGCTTTAAAATTTTAGACACTAGAGCTCATTAAGCACATTTTTGATTGTTAAGTTTAATATTTGTTTTCCTTAATGACTTTTACCTGACACGTTTAAGATAATTTGCTAAATTATTATGAATTCAACTGAATTTTGTTAATCTTGCATATCATTGGCAACCATGCATTTGGCATTAGGGAAGGGGCCAAATAACGATGAAAAATGGCACAAATAATACCGTGGCTAAATTACAAAATTACCAAACAGTGGCTTGCAGCCCATTTTTGAAATCCCTTGGGCACAAGTGGGCGAAGTTCCTGCAGGAGTGTCACCTGCACAACGGCTGCATTACACAAGCAAATTGATATTAATTGCATGCTAAACATACTGGCTTGTAGCACTTTATGTCCAGAAATTGTCAAAGTTTGAAATAAAACAAATAATATGTTGATATGCTTTCTGGCTTTCATAAAGCATCCAGAAACTCGAATAACTAACAGTATGTGAATTTCTGTAAAAGATGAGCTTGACTGGATATTAAATGGATTTTCTACTAATGTTTTTCCAATTATATAGGCCTACTGCTGTAATAGTTTTAGTCTACTAATACCAAAAAAGCTAAACGGAAATAACCTCCATTAAAGGGGAAACTATACCAAAGCTTAATGTTTATCTCAAATAAAAGCCTTTGCAGACCTGAAAATGAGTGGATTGAGATCCGTTTTAAAAAACGAAGTATTTCCTGCGACTTTAACACCTCAAGAGGAACTCTAATTACACATTTTCAGTGCTTTCAAAAACGCCAACTGTTCGAAAACTATTTTGGCAAAAATCCATCTAGATGCACCTTTTTTTATGAAAGTAAATGGGAATTTGACGTCATCTAACCAGATTACTCGCCATAAGCTTAATTCCATCAAAAATCTGGGATCCATCAGTGGTTTTTTTTGGATGGTTTGATGAACCATCTGATTGTGTGCGGATAGTGCACTTTCAGGTCAAAGGCTATTCATTGGGATATACATCATTTTTTGTCTCAATTTCTCTTTAATAATAATTATTTGACTATATTGTACTGTTGCTAACATATAATTTTGTGTCTTAATTAATTATTAGTTAAATCATATGATTAAATCATTGATTGACAGGAAAGCCTCACATTTACTCACCTCTTTACTGGGATAATAAATATATTTCCAATACCAAAAGTCTTTGGGCACATGATTAGGAATGAGATGATGCTCGGGGACGAAAGGAAAAAACCTTCCCCTCCCGAGTTTGTCTCTGGAATCCATGGCTTTAACACCTATTTTTTCTAGGCATTTTCCCATCTCCACGTCCTCGGCTCCACCGCCGTCCTGACGGCAGTTGGATTTATTGGTGATGCCATTTTCGATGAACCGACGCATGGCTTCACGACTGAGCACATAACCTGCGCCGCCACTCATGTAGCCCTGCTTGACGAAGGGTTTGAAGCGGCACCCGAAATAAATGGGCTGCGACGCATTGTAAGGCAGCAACATGTACCTCAAGTTTTCTAGTACGACGTAAGTGTCGTCGTCTGCTTTCATGAAGAAGTCGGCATCATTTAAATGATGCTCGTAAGTATACTTGTAAGCTGCTTTGGTTTTTGCCCACAGATTGTTCCTCCCTTCAGACACATTCAACGCAATCGCAGGTAGGCTTGGGTCAGCTTTGGAACTCATGAATAACAGGATGTTGCATCGCTTGCCCCATGTTGCGGCGACGTGCTTCGCTTTGCTATCGTGATTCTTCGGACCGGTCATCACCCAGCACAGGATCCGGATCTTGTTCGCCAATTCTCTAGCCACCAAATCCTCCTCTGCAAATAAAATAATCTAAAATAAGTAAAATGCAGGAAATAATTGAAGTGTTTGGAAAACGCAATAAATGTTTCCAAGCCTGCAATTGGTTAATAACATTTGTTTTCCGAGTCTTGTTCTTATAACGATAAGGTAAACTTAACAAATTTTCATTTTCATTTTACAGACCAAGATCAGGGGTTATTTGAATTGTATAATAAATATTACGTACTTTAATCATATTTTAGGTACCGATTATTTCAAACATTTATACCTTACTTTTGTTTTAGCCAATAATCTAATTTAATATTCAAATTATTATTATTATTAAATAATATTTTTTTAAAAATAAAGTATAATTGAAAAACCTAACCAAACTATTGAAAGGCTCTTCGTTGTAGCCGAGGGTTAATTGTAATAAATGATCATCAAAAGTAAGGGGACAATTTCAGACAAGTTATATTAACAAGCATGAAAAAGTTATATTTTATCATTTATGATGTGTAAGCCCATACAGGGGGTATATTTTGTGTTCATAAATATAACCAAATTTCTGTTTAGGCGTATTTACTGAACGATTTGTAAAGTAACTAGCCTCGCACTGTCTAGCCTATAGGCCTACTCTACTAGATAATTTACTTTAAATACATTTCTGAGAGCACTTATTTCGATTAATTACTTTTTTTGCAAGTATATGTAATTAATATTTATGCTTCAAGGCTGTGCATTTATGGAGTTACAGTATTGTAAATATATAAACTTTATGCCAAGCATGCTCATCATAGAAAATCTAACAATAATTAATTATTATTTACCAAACAACTTTGTTGTGAAAATAAAGTATGAAATATGAAAAGCCCCGCATTGGATAGCATTAAAATATACAGGATATAATATTCTGCTTAATATTTGAATACAAGCAAAACTTTTGATCATATGCCAAATTGGTATAATGTATAATATATAATTAAAAATTCTTAATTCACAATACTTTAACTCCATAAATGCAAAACGAGATGGGACCGCTGGACTTGCATCTCAATATAGTTTGATATATTATTCTATAATGAATATTTTCTGGATTGGCAAGTGTTTTAGTTTGTGAAAACGCTTTTCCAGATGACTCTTTTATTGTCTGCCATCTGTCAATCAACTCAATAGGTTGATCTGATCCTTGTCACAACGCTTTAAAAAAGTTGCCAAGATCGAAATAGCCCGGTTCTATACAAATATACAATTTATATATTATTGACTATTCATTGACGTCAAATGCGTGCATGGTGCATGTATATAGGCCTATGGTATGTTTGTATATTTGCAAGTTAATGCCATAACAAAATTTGAACATAAATAGATATCGAACCAGAGATATACAAATTGACTTTTTTAACCTATTTGTAGAGGTCTCAGAAATTCTTAAAGTACTTATGGTTTTCTATATATATATTATTTACAAAGTTCTGCAATGTGTCTATCAAGATATAGCTTTATAATATAAGCTCCAATAATTTATCATACATCATGCAGGATATAAAGAGACGCAATCGGCATTCAAAATTTCGTCTTATGTGAAAAACCTATACATAGATATAAATAATTATATGGAAATACATTCATGCACATGTACATTTGCGAAGACTTGCCTATACAGATTCAATATATATATGTACATTCTAGTCCAAACAAAAATTATTATGACTCAGTTTAATGGAAAGCCAAATACATGCAATATTAATGGCTTCATCTCATGTATATATATAGCCTTCTCAGGTCAATGCTTTCTCCAGACATTTTATAATTTGATGCAATGTTCAGATACTATAGGAAATTGCATTTATTAAGCTGGTAGCATAGTTGGCATGCATATATTGGATATCTCAAACGAGCATGCATTTGAAATAGGACTCGAGATAAATGTCAACATTTATAATTTGGATTTTAAATGCAAATGCAAAATGTATTAAGTATCCTTCTGTTCATAAATGCACGAAAATGCATAATTATAGACCTATTAATATAGAAATACGCTCGTATATTTATATAGAAGTATAGGGCTTATAGATAAAATTTGTATTGCCAAAACACATTAAAAGAAGCAGGAATTTAGTGAAAATGAAATTGTCTATATATAGCTTTTTTACGATTCACTATACATGTTAATAGTATTAATACTTCTCTAACATTAGATTACATATATAACTGCATATTATGAAATGGAAATCAGCGTGTATCGATTTCAATTTCAAGACTGCAATTTCAGAAGAAGCCTTGTACATTTATAGGCTACAGACTTTTGTATTCAAAGTAATAAATAATTGCATGTTTTGGAATACTCTTAATGCAAAATATCTACTTTATATATAACAAGTAAACATTTTCATTATAGATTGCACTTTTTAAAGCATGCATCAAAATGCTATTTGAATAGATCTATAATTTTTTTCAAGATTTCCAGTATAGGCCAGTTTTAAAAGGGGAAAGTCTTAACCTGTTAATTTGTGGCAAGTGTTTTAAATGAATGCAAAAGAGTCTTATATGCTGAGAATTGAAATTCCCCTCTGAAACAGACTTACCATTAAGAAAATATATACTTGTTTATGGAGTCTGATTTGGTAGAAAGTACTTTTCCATGAGAGCATCCATTTATTTTGCTACTAGTGCCATCTACTGATAATGTTAATAGCTATTGTCTTAGGAACCCCATTCAATTATAATTTTGTTCAGTATTATTTAATCCCCTACATATTAGCCAAGCATGACACTTTCAATGGTGAGTTCTCATTATAGAATACAATTCCATTTGCAGAAAAAGTACATGTATTCAAAGTCACTGTACATATCAGGATCAAGTTATGTTGAGGATAAAATGACAACTATATAAACATGTGAGCAAAAGAGTTTGTAATTTATGATCTTTCCTCCTGACAAAATAAGCTTAAAGTAAGTCACATCATCTGATTGCTAGCTACGTCACAAGAAGCCCCTAACAACCAGGAGGCATGCGGGTCCATAAAATACACTACGTGTTTAGTTGTCAGTCCACCATTAAGCTATACACAAACAAGATGAATTTTTGACATAGAAAAGAAATAATTTATCATTTCACAGCATTTCCCCAATTAAAACACATTCTCCGCTATATTATCTCAACAATACTCTTATAATTAGTTCAGACATAATTAATTGATGTTAAACCAAAAAGGCGCATGCATTGTAGGTCTATATAAATTAATTAGAGATCCTGCCATCAAGTGCATGGTCTGCATGCACGTATATATTCCATTAATTGGATTAATTATACGGAAATACAATGTGAATTGAAAACTAGTGTATAGATCCTTTCATGTGCAGGTGTTTCATATTTATACAGTATACTGTACATGTATAACTGCCTAAAATGAAGTTCATGCTGGGTGCATTAGTTAAGCACTTTTGTGGTTTGCAAAAGAAAATTCGGTGGCCCTAATCAAATATGAACACGCTTACTATACGGGTTTGACATTCGCAGGTGTGAGTATAAAAATTAAATAAAGTATATATGGGTTATGTATAATTGTGACCCTTTTCAAGCATGTGAAAACACATATCATCTAGTAGATGAATTTATCAAAAATGACAGATTAATATCATCTAAAGCTAGAACCTAGTAAAAAATTAAATACTGAATTTTTTTTTTTATTTTCTATATTGTTATTTTTTAATTTTGTTAGATGCATTCTTATACAATGGTATTTCAAGAAAACACAATGACCTAACAAAAAGACTATATTTAGGACTCCTGGGAACTAGTTATATTTTGCAAATTCATGCTGTTTCGCAGTTCAAAAGCATGCACATATACGATCTCTCAGGGATTCTGTTACAATTTTTCACAGTAATCTAGATAATGGACGATGAATGTATATAGGAGAAAGTTTTCAGCGTAGCTTTTTTAGAACACTTATTATTAAGGATAGATGTTCAGAAAAGATACGAGGTCAGCTGAATTTAGTCCTCCAGCTGCTTGAACAATCTTGCACTTATATATATGTATACATGCAGTGTACCAGACATATATCAGATGATGGCATTCCCATTTATAGCATTGGCAACAATTCGTCAAAAAAAGTGAAACATTTTCCAAATGTTCACAAAAACATGAAAAATTTCAAGAAAATCATCATGCATTGGGATAACATTTACAAACCTTGCACCTATTCATAAACTTTATAAAAAGTTACCGCGGTATATAAAATTCTCATAGGCTATCCGCCTGTTGCGTCATGCAGCACTGCCAACTAGCGGAGTTAATTGAAAACTCAAAGTGGACTTTTTTCACGGG
>JAQIXP010001834.1:0-16866 GCA_034700285.1 Proteroiulus fuscus | reverse complement strand
ACATTAATATGCAAATTTTCAGTTAATGGCGCAAAAGTTAAAATTAATTTCACATTTTCAATTTTAAGCACTTTCCCCGGCGTTTTTCAAGTAAATCAACCCCGCAGAACAATAATAGGGATAAAAGCTACCGGTATTTATATAGTATATCGCATGGGTTGGCAGGTTTATTGCTCTGACAACAAAAAACCGTGCTTCATCTAATACATAATGTTTGAAATCAAAGTGTTGCATTTTTTATTTCTTACTGATAGGATTTTTTTATTAAAAATGTAATTTTTTTCCCAAACAGTTCCCCGCTTCCAAAATGTATATAATACAGGGCTAGTACATGCGCAATGAGATATACCCCACTAATAAATATATACTCGGTTACTTTACTATTGCACAAAATTAATAGATACCCATTAAGTCTGTTGTTATTCAGAATACCAAAGGTTAAGAGCGAATATACACGTCTGGATGGAATCACTGATAAAAATAGGAGTAGGCCTACACCCGATAAGTCAATTACTTGCAAATGTAAACCGAATCAAATGCAGTGTCATAATCGACGTGTTTATCATTTGAAACCCCACCTGATTCGGGAGAAAAAAACCGATATCTCCGAGAAGAAACAGTAGTAAAAGAGAGTGGGAAAGATCCCTTCAAGCGCAACAATAATATGAATATATATATATATATATATATATAAATGAGCATATACGAGAGAGCAACAAACCATGTATGCTTCACACGCTTCTCGGCATGCAAACGTTTTAAGGACTTCATACAAGCCCCATTAGTATTAGCTACATCATTGTTTGCTATTTAGTTGTTAGTAAATAAACAATTATCCTCAGAACCATAGATAAAAATTAAAGTAATAGAAAATAAACGGTTTTTACCTGCGCTTGTTGAAGCCGCCGTTGCCCTCATCGCGTTGAGCATGCGCACTGATGCTGGAAGTCGAGTCGCTGTAGTCATGGCAATATCGTTATTTTCAAGCGCTCCTTAGCGCTATTTTTTCGCTATAGAGCGTGTTTGCAACTGGAGGAAAAAATAAACAGAATTAATTTTAAATTCGCTTTATTAAACAAAACCTAGCTAATTATAGATTAGTTTTGATTCGCGGTTGCAAATAGTTTGTTAAAAATTTCCAGACATTGATATAGGAGCTGCATAAATCGTTCGTGGATATAATTATTATAGTCACCTGTGTACTTGATAATAGGCCTAGGATACGCTATTCTTTCATCATATTGTTTTTCTAATTGACCTTGATTATAAGTGAAATAATTATGTATAGCCTGGCTATAAGCATATAATTGGTTATCTTTTAACAAGAGCACTCAATAAAGTAGGGCCAGACTAGGCAGGCCAAATCAATTAAAGTATCAAAATATATTAAAGAGGCGATCAAACATTAATTTGCAGCCTCAAAAACATTAATTATATGATCCAAATAATTATATTATTTTAAAATTCATGTTTGAAATTCAAAAACGGAAAATAAATTTGCAAAGTTGTGTGAAGTATAGCTTCATCGTCATGTCGTCAATAGAAAAACATATCCAAAACGTCCTGAGTTAATAATATATAATAATGAAACAAAGTTAGGGATATACTTACTTGAAATTCATGTACATCCAAAAGTGGATTCGTCATTCCTTAGGAATTACATTAAGCTTGCTGAAATTTATAGGATATTACGACATATTCTTTTACATTCTTTGCATAAATGTCATGCAAATAGTTACACATGTGTGACCGATTATTCAATTATGCATGTGAACATTTGAGATATGTATCCTTGACTTTTGATTAAAGATAACCACATGACTGACTCTAGTACAAAAACAATTACAATAATACTGACTGACCTAGATTCTTTAGAATTTAATTTCCTAGTGTAGCCTACTGGTGCTCTGATATAGCAAATTTTATAGTAAATCTTTCTTACCCATCAGTGTATTATCCATATACATGTAGGCCTACAGATGCTTAGTTGTAAAAATCTGCTAGATCCTTTCACAGCTTCTGCATATTATTGACATTCTCGGTTCTGCCTTGCTTGTTATCACATATCCTAGGCCTAATATGACCCCAAAGTAACGTCATTCAATGAACTTGTGGGTGCATCCGTTTCCTATAAATCCACACTCGTCGGTTTCAGAGACTGCTCCCACTTTTCCTTTTTTTCCACAGCACACATGTTTCTATGCTCATTACTCAGTTGATCTAGCTTATTTCTATGGCAACAAATAGGAGAACGTATTTGAAGCATATCCCTATGTGCTATGCATAGACAGAATATATACCAATGCATTGGGAAACAGGCCTAATATTATTCCACACTGTAAATTCCTCAAGCATGGTTGAACTGAAAATAGTCCTGGATTATCTCGATGCAATGCCAAAAAAAGGATGATACAGCACATACAATAAATGAATTCATAGAACAGGTTCTCAATTGCATAGGCAGATCCAGGAAAAATTGGGGGATACCGGTTCTATGACATTTCAGGGCTCACTGTCGGATACTTCCTTCATTTAGTTTTCAAATACAGCATCAAAGGGGAGGCTAGAGGGGATCACCCCGATAACAACACTGGATCCTCCCATGATTGCAATCCCTAATTTCACTAAAACGTAGGCCTATGGAATCTAGCATGTCTGAAACACTGTTATTGTGTCGGTTATATAATTAATAACTTTCATATTGTCAACAACGTGTCAGTCCTGTATTTTAGTTAAGACACTTATTTGAAAAGTAGAAAGGGCTGAACGAAAACTTCACCTAAGGAAGTTGGTGCCAAAATGCAGTTGTAGGGGAAGGGGGTTTTGCATTTTGTCATGATTTGTGAGATGGGGAGCTATATGTGCATTGTTACCTATAACTTTTCATTGTAATATCTCATTGAACACTTTAAGCAATGTTCGATTCAAAATCTTCTCATGAAAAAGGCCACTATAAATGAGTAATTTGCTTAAATAAATGTGTTGGCACCATTCTCACCTCAACTTAAGAAACCAATAGATAGTATACATGTTATAGCTGGAATTTCCATTTTTTTTACTACTGTTATCAATGTGTTTTATTTATTTAAATTTATATAAAAATATTTCAAGTATTAATACAAAGTGATAAACGGTAGAAGTGAGGGGAGGGGATCGCATTTAGGTATGTATGGGCTAGGAGTTTTAAAAGAATATAAGGTGTTATATAATAATTGAACGTTTCCTCAACTTGTAACTGCAGATTTTAGAAAAAAAACATCATGCAAATTAGAGAAACGATTCAAATGAGCTAGTCATCCAAACGTCACAAAAGTACTTTACAGCTTACAGGTCAATTACAGGGTGTATTGATTGATAATGTGTGATATAGACTTGCTCAAAGGAAGGCTTAATTTTAATAAAGATACATGGCCTGTAAAATAGTTGCATAGCAACATGAAGCACCGACACAAAAACGTCATCTATTCAATCATTCAAGTAACAATATTGACGTCAATTTCTTGCATACTTGTATTATCAAAACGCCTTATCGTTAAAGGTGACTATAATATGAAAGGGTGTGATAATGCAATAATGTACAATTATAAACTTAAAAAGAAATTTATTGATTTTTTAAATAGAAAATTTTAAAATGTTGGCGGAAAATTATTGGCGATGTTCATTTTGCGAGCAATATAGACGAGAATTGGAGATCAGGCAGTGGCGGATCTAAGAAATGCTTAGGTAAGGGAAAGGGATGGGGGATTATTGTAATCGTGAAAGATTTGCAAACCTGTTAATGCGAAAAAATGCAAGTAGTAGGCCTGTGATTAAGTTCTATATCACTTGCATAGCGTTATTAAGGGTTTTTTGGGCAGGGGGCGGAGAAGTAGGAGCAGGAGGTCTGGCATTCGATGTATCTTGAAAATATTGTAACAATAAGAAAACTAATGCAAAAAAATTAAATAAAAAACTGTAACCAAAATCATTAAGATCTTATCGAGTCTTGCCATTATTAAATTTTAAGAATATTATTTAAGGGAAAGTCTCCCTTAGACGTTGGTTGTAGGAGGAACAGCATGGAAAATTAGGAAAGGCACTGCAATTGTAAATGAATCTGAACCCAACAATCAATAAATAAAATGCCCTGATTACATGGATTTGGATGAAAATAGAAAGCCCAAATAGGCACCATCTTTCTGACTGTGTAGCGCCCTCTGCTGGATAAAATGCATCTGCTCTCATAAAACGCTTAGACATGCATGTCTAAGAGGGCGCCACCAAATGTCCGTGTCGACTGATACCTATGCAAAAAATGGCGCCTAATGTGTACATGGCAAACGTCGTGATTTCATTAATATGGAAACCTTACTGCACTTATTATTGTCAGAGGCTCAAAGCTATTCAAAATCTAGTAAATATCAATGAGATTTTCCCTTAAACTATTAATACGTGACATCAGTATAATATAACTTTGCAATTTATAGTGAACACCTATTGTTGGCACACACAATATAGGTAATAACTTCACTTTTAAATAATCAATATCATACCACAACTGATCGTGCCGTGGAGGCTATATATAGAAACTACAAGCTAACTTATCTCTGGTTCTCTCTTGGGTTATTAGTTACAACCACACTAAACATTTTTAGACATAATAGTAAATGTCATGAGATTTAGTCAATTTTTCGTGATGAATGGATCATAAATGTTAATGTAAATACTATATGACAACAATTTGGGTAGGTAATTATCAAATTTAGTTAGTGTACTCCTGCTTGTTAGAAAGTATCCTATGCAAGACACAATATCAATGTTGGGCTGTCAAAAAAAATTCATATTCCATATTTCAGAGTAGCATAACACACAGGTAACTTTACAAATGGGGCTTGTTCAGTTCCAACTGTAACAAATTCATAATTACAAATCCAGTGTTGATTCAGACTGTTTCATTTTGTTACTCTCATTCACCCCCACATCTTTCGGACGACCAGCACCACATATAAGGGCTGACAAATATTTGAAGCCCATAGCACAGAAAGGGTTACCAATAAATGGACAAATATCTACCTAAATAATTAATCAAGTGATTCCACAACAAATTTCAATTTGTATACCCCTATAATCTCCTATAACCCACTATTCATTATACAAATTGTATACAAAGATTAAACCAATTAATGATAATATAAGTGTAATTTACAAAATAGTACAAGGTTAACCTTATATTGAGCCACAAATAAAACACCAACAAATTTTAATTAAGCCAACTACAAATGACGATACCACAAGTAACATAGCACAGGTTATACATAAACTTCGACGATATTATAATTATCAAAGTCTTATTATAAAGAGAATGTAATAAGGTCAAAAAAAAAAAAATAATTCGAGCATACATTTTAATTTGTAAAGTTTCCCAATTACCTTTGCTAAAGCATTAGTTGGAGCTGACATATATTAAATTAAGGCACCTTAATTACAGGCAGCCTGCACCCAGTGTTAATTAGATATTGTTTCTAAATCACAGCTCAAAATGTCATCTTAAATCAAATCCCTCTCGTATACAAAATTGATTGACGTGATATAGTGCCCTTTACTAGAATTTGTAAATATGAAAAGAATTCTTACAGAAGTAAGAAATCAAAAAATCATCATCGTCATCACATCTGCAGTTTACTATCAAGAGAACATTTCCCATAGTCAAGTGGAATTATTATTATATTCAAAGAAAGTTTAAAATATAATAATGTTCAACTAAGCCAATGTCTTTTCCAAAGAAAAATTAACAAGGTTAAAGACGAGCACATTATAATAATCATGTTAAAATCATTTACCCAGTCCGTTTTGTTGGTATTACATGAATAATCGTATAACCTCCTTACATTATTAAAATGGAGCATAATTTCTTACGTACAAATTGGAGTAAAAATGCAGGTATTTATATTGTGCATATACAACTACGTGAAAAAGTTCTCGATGTCATGTTATCTGAAAATTAACAACATAATACAGAATTGCTATCTGTTGATTTCATCACTTCTTATGGATAGTAAACATCAAATAATGTCTCTGGTCAAAAAATAAGTGAAAATATATTTTAAATCAGTAAATTCCAGAATAACTGAACAACAACTTTTACGCAAAACTCGCGTTCTCCAAAAGTAGTTTCATCACATACATTATTGCTGTTTTAAGAAGATTACAATTTTAAATTAAAAGTGACTTGATGAAAGGATTTAAATGATCAGCAAAGCAAAATCAATTACCTAGTTTTGATCTGTTTTAGATTAATAATAAAGGCACACGCACTAATTAAAGCAATAAATTGTAAAGAAAAACAATTTGCATCTCCATGCACCTCGGGAAGTAATTTCACAGCTATCGCATTTAATTTGGTAATTTAGTAGGGGATGCGGTCTGTACACTCTTGAAGTCTAAAATAACATGCTGGATAACGTTTCCAATGGAGGGGATTTAAGATTACTTCTAAATACATTCGATCACAATTTCAGACATCAGAATTTTGGTTGCCAACAATTTAATTCTATGACAACAGTAAAAGCACTGATCACACAGAAAATGGCATAATCTCAAGAGAGTACAAAAGACATCCACTATCACAGTGTGGCGTATTTAACGACATCAAACGTTATTTTTATCACAAGCAAACATCATGCATGGTCAAAAACTCAAAATGGCACAAAACAGTATTTAATTTATTATTGCTAAGAACAGCAAAAGATAGTATATACTATAAAATTGGGGAAAGTTTTTATTTGACAGCTTTGTTTAAATGAATTAGTTCAGACCTGCTTGCCTCTTTTGTATACTTGTGTAAAAATCGTATACAGGATCAAAATTTAAGGCAAAGTGTCTTTTTTAGAGACAGAAATTCATATAGCTTATACATACACAAAACAAAAATGGCTATGCATAATTTCAAGCTTTCTGGTGTATAGCTTAAACAACTTGTTTAAAAACATAATTTTCAGTTTCAATTCAAAGTCAAAGTTTTAGCATAAAAAACGCATGAATTTTCCAAAACAAATGCCAATTTTGTTAGGGAAAAAAACATTATCTATACTGCAAATGAATTGCTCTCTGACGACAGGTCACTATGCATATTGGCAGCCTTTTTTGTAAAAATTAAAATAATAGCAGCATGTCCTTCAGGAATGAAATTTCAATTTCATGAAATAAGTTTACTTTAGGAATACAAAATTTTGTTAACAAGTTGCTGAGACACAGAGAAACTCAGTTCAATTTGGAGTTGCTTTTAATTTAAAACATCCTAAATTCAGTATAATTAAAAGCTGAGAAGAAAATAGTTATCCTATGGATGTTTGTCATTGCTTGTAACCTTAGTTGGAGTGTCATAGCTGACAATATATGAACTTCACAATAGAGATACAAAAATTTCTACGGTGGCTCACAGTTAGAAAACCCACAACTAACCTATCTAAACTGAATTCTATCAAGGTTTAATATGCTTTGCAAGCCTTCTCAACTATGAGCCACCATAGAAACAAGCTGTTTTTCCGTAGTTTATTCAATGAGCTAATTATGCTTACTATTATATGTGCACCAGATAATCAGTGGCCATACTTGTTATATTTTCAACCCACATTTCAATAGTTTATAACTAATAAACTATTAACAGTAAGCTCAGATAAGTGACAATTATTTTTTTTTTGAAGACTATATATTTAAATGGAGACCTCCAAATTGAACTGAATTTGTCTTTAAAGTAATATTTTTAAAAAAACCCAATATTAAAGTTCACAGTTGCCATTATTATTTGCCAAAATTCGAAACAAGAAGTACGACTCTCAAACCAGAGTCCTTAACAATTATTGTTAATTCTATCCATAATAATAAAAAATACCACATTATATATGAAATTGCCAAATAAGGCATGCAACTGCAAATTATGAAAGCATGAAATTCATCACAGAGTTTTAATGAGAAAACAATGACTCGGAGAAGTTAATTTTTGTTCAGTTTTTTCCTGATTTTGTTCCCAGCTGCTGTGAGTAAGTTCAAACTTTAATAATTTCTGATTATCTAGTAATAATAAAATGCCATCACCTCCCACAAAGCAATGAATATTGAGCAGAAGTTATCAAAATAACTGCGTGGTAACAAATACCAAATCCACAATACAAAGAGAATACTGAGTGCGTGTTCGTTAACACTTTAGGAAATAATTCACCCTAATCAACTACTAAGAAATAAATTTGAGTGTTAAAATTTGTTATTAGTAGACATCAATATAGAAATTTCTCAACTAGGATTTAATACTATTTAGCTTAAAAAGCAATCACTAATGATGAAAATTAAATTCCAATCATAATCATTTGGCTAGTCATAGGTTAACTCAAGCCAAAATTTGGCATATTTAGGGACTTATAACTGATTTCTCAGAACTCAAAAAAGCCTTTAATGTCTTCAAAATGCTTTACATAATTTCTCCTAACGATTTCATGTAAAATTGTATACCGGTAAAAAAATTTGGTAAATATTTGCTGAATTTCAAAATCCTTTCTAAATTCATTTTCCAAAAAGTGTATAATTTCCTATATTTTGCATTATTTTAGAAATTATTCTTAGCAAATTTACGAAGCAATTCTCAAGATAAAGAATTCCCAACAGTATGTTACAGTTTCATCGTCACCAAGTATGTGATTTTTTTTCTGAATTCACATACGTATGGTACCAAATATAAAATGGTTAATGAATTTTTTTTTTTTTTATTTTCATCTAGGACTAGTATTTTCAACTACATTTAAAAATACAGTCCAAAGATGATTTAAACAGCCTAGTTCCACCATATTAAGAAAGGCAAAAATGTTTTCCTACAGACTACATTCATACTAGCCGATTTCTGCTTATATAACGAATCCTACTGGCAAAAAAAAGTTTAAAATATATATACTTTTTTTCGAAACACACTAAAAAATAATATTAATAAAAAACCAGACGGGGTCAATCACAGAACAAAAAAAGAATAAATCATAAATATAATAAAAAAAAAGCTCATTAGAAAAGAATACTTCGCTTGTAAATTTGAACCCCGATTACATTTCCAAAGAAATGCAAGAATTGTTTTAGCAATTATGTTGCCCCTTTACTTTTAAGTACTAATAACTAAATAGTCCGTAAATCTTTTTGAGATTCACAAAACAAGCATTAAATATATAAAAATAGATATTAAAAATCCTTTAAATGAACTTTTAAGTAAAGCTCCAAGATGGCATTATCTAAATGGTGTGCAATATTTTAAAAAGCATGATGGTTCATTCCAATAATGATAATTTAACACTTGCTAGCTTTGGTCCCAATCACATCAACATTAAAAGAAATTTTAAAAAAAAGTTTTAAACTCTGGTTTCACAAGAATCCATTAAGGCCTAGTATACACAATCACAAGTTGTATACATTAAAACACTCTTCCTACGAGACTTTACACGTGTTAGCCACAAGAAAAATCAATTGCTTTTTAGCCCATTTAATACCAAGCAACCGACAACTGTTATAGTGTAAACCAGGTCTTAGTGCCTTACAGTCTTAGTGTCTTACATTTTCAAAATCACCAACTTTATCGACCCAATTGACATTCAACAAAATATTTTAAAAAATGTCTTCATGACCAGGTCAAAATTTGATGCAAGTATAATCAAAAGTATATCAAATCGAAAAATGCTTTGGCCACATTCAACAGGAACTTTCTAAAAGGAAATACATCTAAAGAAAAGTGCAGGGTGATCCAGTTGGGTATAGATAATTTGAAAGTTGTAACGAATAAGCAGCACATTATCTGTACAAAGATCAAATTCTATCAAAATGGTGAGGAAAGATGAGGATTTGAAGCTCTGAATTTAGTGCACCTATGCCACATCGTGAAAACAGTGAAAGTGACATTTTCCAGAAAAAAATGAACCCCTTCCCATTGGTCACTGGAAGTCAGGAACTTCTTGAACACCACATTCAATAAGAAATGATAGTGCCGCAGTGGCCCGATTCTTTGACTTGCAACTCTTTCCTGATCTCACTCTCCCGTGAATTTTTCATATGGGATTTTGTGACGAATATTGCCTTTGCACTACGTTCTCAAAGCCTGGGTGCCTTGATATCGGTGCAAACATTTCAGCAGGTTCATATAAATCACTCTACAAATGTTAGTAAGCAACACCAAAATTGAGCACCTTGCCATGGGGCAGGGCCGGCTTTAGGGGTGGTCGAACTGGGCGATCGCCCAGGGCCACCACTTGTATGGGGGCCACCATCTGGTAAAAAAATAAAAATTCAAGTATTGGAATACCAGCAATATTGTTCAATCGCTTGATTATTCTGAGTTAAATATGAGTTTACAAACATTAAATTTTGTAAAATATATTTTTAAAATTTCATGTATTTAATGGGTATGCTTACTTAGCTTATTGATATCCTAATCAATATGTCCTGAAGAAATTTTGTTTCAAAATAGGGCTCAGTGCTCGTGCATATCAGAGCAAACCAAACGTTATTGGAATGCATGCTTGGATCCCCAATTTGGAACAAAATTTCTTGAGGACAGTGCAGCTTTAAGGTACTTTGTCACTAATTGGTTGCAAGTGTTTGCAAACGTTTGCTTAAAATGCATTTTTGGCCGGAACACTAGCTGGCTAATGTTTACAAACATTTGCAAGCATTGGTTGAGCTGTATGGTGTTGACATCTTTACCAAAACATTTGCTGACATACACAAACATTTCGGCGTGATTTTTGGTAAATGTCTGAATGAAGATTTTTTAATTGCTAGCCCAATAGACACTAAATACTAGTGGGTTTACTACCTCTGAAAATGCTGCAAATTTTGCGGGGCATTGAAAAAATTTTTTAGATTTCTGTTTTTTTTTCAAAATTTTTGCCTACAGCGGGCAAAAAATTTTCATTTTTTGACAAGAAAAATTAAAAAGGGCCACGAACTTCAGTATTGCCCAGGGCCACCAAGAACCTAAGGCCGGCCCTGCATGGGGGAAATCTACTCTCCTGGAAGGGCATATGCAGAGGCCTAGACAAACTCCCATGTAAAAAGATAATTTTTGCCAACCTATATTGCCAATAATTGACTTATATAATTATGTACCAAGACATACCACGGCACAGCATTTTTAAATATTGTCCATACCCAAACGGATTACTTTGCGTATAGGGGTTCACTAGTTTATGAAACGAGAATGTTACTCGATAATAGGCCAATAAAGTTAACAACTTGCAATTGGAAATTATATAAATTAATAATATAAACTTGAATTTATGTCAGCATGGTTCAATTAAGAAATTTTCCAAAGTGGAAAATATAGGCCTACTGACGTTACACAGCAAAAAACAGACGGCAGCACAATCCAAACGATAAGTTATTGCAGTTGCAAAAATGCTAACCATTCCAATGGCTAGAATTTAGCCAAATTGTGGTAAAACACACGTTTCGCTTCATAATTTGTTGAATTCTTATTTTTATTTTATTAGAAAAAGCTAATTATCAGTTGGTTATAACTTTCACTACCGTATAGTTACGTTACACCAAGTCGGCCACTACCGCACCCACCCTCCCTATCAAGTAGGACACAAAGTCACAGGCTCATAACCCGAAATGGGTCAATGCAAAAAACAAATTATCAACCCACTTAGCTATTAGGCCTCAGAAAAAATAAACTTTGGTTCTCATAAGCATCCGTGTCAGAAACTAAAATGCCCAGTCAAGTTCCAGTCAACCCTTTTTCCAATCGCACATTAAAAAATACATTTTTAGCACGTGCATCTGTTTATAAACAGGTGTTTTTGTTTTGTTTTTTGTTCCCCTACCGGGCTACGAGATTATCGCTCTTTATGCACTTCTTGGGAGGGAGGGGGAGGTAGGAGGATACTTGCAGTCGTGGCCGACTAATGGGAACTGCCCCAGCATTTGCCTGTAAGGACCATGGAAACCACGAAAACCAATTCAAGGCAGCCGACCTTGGAAATTGAACCCAGGTCTCCCAAATGCCAGGCGGGAGTGTTAACCATTACACCACCTTAGCTCGGTAACTTTCAAGTGTTACTTATGAGAACCAAGACATTTTACTTTTGCAGCCTTATTGCAAGCTAAAACTGATAGCCACTAATCATGCAGTCTGAATGTTAAAAAAATGGATACTTTTCATACATTAAGAGTATGCTTTTCTTAGGTAAGTCGCTGGTACTAAAAGAAATGAAACTAGGGCAATTACATCGAAAGCAGCTATATTCGATAGTTACTAGAAAGAAGTACGGTAGCTTACTAATTACTGACAATCGTCAGATGCTGTGGTGCGAGACTAGCCTATAGTAGAAAATATTAGAATGAAAAGAAAGAATGAATGGTCAAAAAACTAAACACACCTATTGCAAAACTAACAAAGCACATTGAGTCATTAGTACCGACCTCACTGATTTCAATTAGCAAACATACACAAACTGTTACTATTCATCGATTTTTGATGAGCAGATCTTGAAATTTGAAATGCTTTTGAAAGTAATATGTTCATCAGGCCTGATGTTCATAAACCTGCCATATAGGATTGAACCAACGCAATTTGTCATTTGGGAGAGCAGTGGGATGAGGGAACGAAGATCTGGACTGCAGCAATCAAAACATCTCAGAAATGACAATAACCCCATAACATTATGTACTGGGGTTAATGCATTAAAAGCTGGTGTGACCTTTTCAGTTAATATAAGCAATCACAGAGAGAAAAAAAATCACACCATCAGGCTAGTTATTTTTAATGGGCAATACCACTAAGGCGACACTGGACTATGAGAGAAGTCTACATGTCTCGAATTAAAATTATGCCAAATTTAACAAGTTAACAGTGAACATTAAAAAATCTTATCAATGCATGCTAGATGGGTATAAAACAGTCCTGTTCTTAACTATAAAGAAATGAGAATGAATTCCAGAATTAAACAATAAAGATCCCATGACTTGCTATCCTTAATTGAGCACCACTACATTCAAGTGTGTAAAGAATCTGCACTTCAAATAACAAAATGTTCTGCTTATCAATAATCCATAATTTCAATACACACGAGCTAATTTATAGAAATGGAATAGAGTTTGTGATGTGTGCTTATAAAAAACATTTATATTAAATCAACAAATTATCAAGATCACAGCTTTTTTAACATGGCGATTATTGCAAGCAAATAGCATGAATCATGTAGATACCGGGATGTACTGTAAAACATTTTGAAATCAACTTACTCCAAATACTTAGTAATACCTTCCTTTTTTAAAGAAGATACCACAAAAATTCTCATAAATAATGAAAAATATTCAATTGAAAGCTTATGAAAAAATAAAATACTACAATAGGTTTACTGGTAAAGCTCAGTAACAGTTTTTCTTTACAGTCCTACGTAAGTAAATCCACGTTCTGAGTATCAGCAGCGGGATAAAGAGTTTAATTAAATTCCATTTCATAGTTTCATCGCAATAAATGCAAGGCCATCTGAAGATAAATCAGGTATGACCGTATGGTAATATGCACACTTCATAGCTAATCATTCAAAAATTTGGATAACATCATTTCAGATAATTATGTTCCTTATTTAGAGATCACTGGCTGCAAACTACATAATATAGTACGGTAAGCATATTTTGGCCACACGACAGTAAACTTTGGTTACTCTGTCTGAACCTGAGTTGTTTTTGCTGTAACTTCTCTTGTTTTTGTGTGCAGGATAACGATGCAGGGTAATAAAAAGGTTACCCACTTGTGATTTACCTAACTAGGTGGAGTACCAAAAGTGCATGATCGGGTAAGAAAGCAAAAATAACCTAACGATTAAAGTATGCCGTGTTTCAAATTCTTACAAAGAGGATATCTGCTTTTTGAACGAGTTGTCTACAGATGGCGCTGCAAATACTCCTGGAAAACTATGGGATCAACTATTAGGGTGGACTGAGTTTACCTTATATACTGTAATCGTTTTTAAAAATAAGAAATACTGAGATTATTTCCTTTAAAGTAAATAAAAGCACACTTCTACTTGTAACTGAACAGATGTCCCCTCTTCAGTTATTAAATCATTTAAAAGCTCAATTTTTCATGATAATTTTGTCTATGATAAAACTATTTTTAGAAAATGAAGAATATAGCTAATGGAAGTGAATATCCTTTTGCACAATTTAGTTGCCATCTATTAAATTTGAGTTCCCCTTACAAATGAATACCTTGTCAATTACTGCACCAAACCCTAAAAAATGTTTTTTCTGAATTGGCAATTAACTGCCTGGTTTAGCAGATGATTGACAAAAATAGGCATTAATTTTGGTATATAAGCAAAACAGAAAACCTCAATAAGTGGATTTGGAATGATACAAAAACAGGAGAGTAAAAATTGTTATAATTAAACAAGCACGGTAAAATTCAGAGATGTGCTTAGGGTGAGATTTTTGTGTAGTATCTCAGTATTGGGATCTTCCTCTACATGACCTGAAGTACTTGAGTAGCCTCATAAAGTACACCTGGTGGCAGGAGAACTGGTGCGCTTACACGTCCAGCTTCCACGCACACCATGTTGGGGTATTCGTCATCCCCAAAATCGGCCATCTCACGGGCCCTTTCAACCCATGGGTTCCAGACCACTATAGACAATATTGTGAATTAAACCAAATGAGCTCAGTAATATCAAACGCCTTAAAACATGCCAAATATACAAACAAAATTCTAAAAGAGAGTGCAAGTTTTAGCTTGTACATACATTATCAAGTTTCAAAAAAATTTTTTTAGAATAAATAAATTGTTTTACTCACCTGTATCCGGCAAGTTAAACTTGTGAATTCTCATTTTCCGACAACCGACAACATTATTTATAATATGTTCGTCAGGAGTGTTTTGGTAAATCCTGTAAAAAAAATTGGATTAAATAAATGATCAGTAGGCTAACAAATGCTTAATCAGAACTGCCATTACAAATTTTGAGGGCTCATTAATTTTAAAAATTCCTTAGTTTACTCTCCTCTGCTCAGGACTTTGTGAATTTTCAAGCTTTTATTTTAAAATGGAAATTTTGCTTTTTGAACAACCTGATATATTTGACAAATATAAAGACATGGTATGTCTTATATTTTTTAATCTCATTTTAAAAGGAAAGTCTCACTTCGTGGCAACATGTTTTTAAATGCAAGGAATGAAACCATTAATATGAGAATGGAAATTCGTATTTTCGTGAGAGCATCCATTTTTTACCAATAGTGCCAGCTAAAGATAACGTTAATGGTTATTACCATATTTTTCCGTCATATCAAATATAATTTAGCACAGAGTTATTTAATCCTCTACAAAAAAATGAATCCATAATTACACTAATTGAGTATTCCATAGAAATAAAGGGAAGTCAAAATTTAACTTAAAAAATGGCACTTTCAATGGTGAAAGTTACAAGAGTGACTAACAGTTTGCACTGGAACTGAAAAATTGTAGTTAAAACATTTGCTCGAATATGCTGTTTATATATAATACTCATATAGAATATCATAAAGAAGAAATTTCACGATGTTTATACACTTACAAACACAAATTTTTAACCTTATTCTATAATATCAAATAGCTTACCTATCGATGTACTCGGCAACACTTACAGCTTCCCTGGTTTCTTGGTATAAGGCTCCATCTCTTGTCTTTTGTAAAAAAAATATACAAAAATATTATTTACAAAAGGTGTTAAAATTCAAAGGTAAAAACAATCATTAAAGTTAACTGCATTCCTTTTCACCAGTCTAAATCAATCTTTTAAAACTTAAAATAAAAAATTTCCCAAAAATGTTTACACAAATAAATCCATATGGAAAATTACTTTGATTTTATTTAATATAAAGATCTCAACCATCACCCCGGGGGACTAATGCAAAAAAGTACCTTGTCAATGAACATACATCCTTGAAGTCCAGCAATAAAGCAACGATTTACATCCGGCACCTTGAAGTATGTATGCAATAAAATGTTGAATGCAAAATCCGTCATACCTGAAACAGAAAGGTAAATTTTATGTCAATGAAATGGGGATTCTTCATTAATTCTCAAATTTGGGAAGATTCAAAGATAACAGGCTAGTTTTAGAAAGTCTGTTTTCATTATGTTCTTTGCCTCTATGGGACATTTTCATACCTGTATTAACAACGCTCAATTTCATATGCAGTTCCTTCTCTCTGAGCAGCAAACGATAGGAGAGTTTGAATCTAAACAATCCAATAAAACAATGTCTCAAAAAATTAAACTTGAAAAATCACAACTCCTGTAGTTAGTTTATAAAGCACAACGCTGAGTAACAAATAAAACAAGTAAAGAATCAGGGGATATATATATATAAATGGTAATGGTCACTCCTATTTATTTACCCATGATTCCAAATAGCACGAGAATTTTCGGTATCAACCAATGACAATATGACTTCTACATCGCCAGTTTCGAGCTAATTGGATAAATACATAAAGAAGTATGAGACAATTATGAAATAATTATGAACCAAATTATAAGTACTCACTCTAGTAGGAGGTTTTTCTAAGTGCCAGCGACTGATTCTAGCAAATCCATGCTGAGGGCCAACACCCCACGATCCAAAATGGGCTGAGGACATAAAAATATTATTAATTTCAGCAGAATACAGGGCTCCCACTCTGAAAGTTGACCATTTTTGTTAGGAATTTAGGACATATTTTGCAAAATTTTAGGACATTTTAGGACATTTTTTTAAAAATTTTAGGACATTTTAGGACATTTTTTGCAAAATTTTAGGAAATTTTTTTTTTGCAAATTTGCAAAAAATGACATTTTAAATTGCATGTTATCACAAAATTTGACATAATATGACTAGA
>JAQIXP010001833.1:0-16872 GCA_034700285.1 Proteroiulus fuscus | reverse complement strand
TTAATATGTACCGGTAATTAACATGGAGATTCCCATAGGAGCATGCATTTTTTAAAAGTGTGGACAGCCCCCTTAAGATCGTTTGCATAAAAACCACTGATAAATATAAGAGCTTGCTTGATTGATAGTTTGTGAATGCGTATTTGCTTAAAATTTTGCTGCTGCTATACAGCATAATTTAAGCCATTTTTGCATTATAGCCTAATTTTACAGAATTAAAGACTAAATTATTATAAAAAGACATTTAAGAGGGTTTTGCATGCGCCGCCCCGTTTCCATTTTGTTTTTAAATGTGTTAATTTTTCGTGTTATTTGTTTTTATGGTAAATTAGAAAATATGAAAGGACAAGACAGAAAGTTTGAGGCTGCCACATAATCCCGCTAACCAATAACACGTATGGTAGTTGGTACAACCACCGTGTTACCAAATAAATTTTTTCCAAATTTCGCGATATCTGTTTTTGTAGCATTTTTATAGCATTTTCTCAAACTTTCTAAATAGCATAACCTAATGCTTTCAAAATTCTCATGCAAAATTACCAATGTTATTGAAAAAAACTAAAAAGACTTAATTGAGAGATGCCTGATGGATTTGCTATTTTGAGTTCTGGACTACAACCTGACCGTTTTAAGAATTACAAGTATCGTAAGTTACTATAGTAGATTTTTATCTGTAGAGGTATGTGGAAAAGCTTTAGGCCTGTTAATTATTTAATGCGTATAAATTTTACAGACTTGTGCTGTGTTCGTCGAAATTTTAGTCTAGTCAGCACCCCAGCATAAATTGATCCACTCTGGTGATTCTCGCCAGCCTGTCGGGCGCTTATTGATACACGTGAATGCAATTTCATGCTAAAAATAATAACAATCACAAAAACCTATAATTTATTGCGATAAAAAGATGTCTGTAGTATTTAACAAAGGGCCTTAAACTGGCGACCTTGGTAAAATAATAGAAATATTTCAAAAGGGACTGACTTTTACATATCAAAATGATACAGTAATTAGCAACGTACGAACATAAAGCTGATTGAAGTGAATCTTGTGTAGATATTGTATTATAGTACCTATCAGACTAAAGTTGGTGCCACTATGGTTTTGAAAATTAATAAATTAAACTTGACTGTCGTCCCCACGAGTATACTTTGCCAGTCAATTATAGGGTTGAGAGTTGTTCCATTATATGCAGTATCGATTGCCACTGGCTTCTACTCTATCATCTGGGCTTATTCAGCGTCATAAAACGTTTTAATAACTGCAAAGCTCACAAAACATACAATGAAACGACCCATTAGAAACGCGCGTTATTTCACTATTTATATCTTGGGAGTTTACAACGTTGAATGCATTTGGAGAAAATGTAGTTTTGTGAGCTTGCAAATGAATGGGTAATCTCAGAACTTTTCATTTCAAAGCTGCATTCAAAATCAAGTGAATCTGCTTTTAACTGTAATAAATAATCGTTGTTAATTGGTTTGTAAATTTAAGAAGATTTGTATGAAACTACATAATCTTTATCAATTAAATAAAGAAAAATGTCTGATGAAAATTTATTTGGATGTAGTGTATAACTCCTGTTTGAAGGCAATCATTACCAGCAGCAAAACTGCTGCTTAAATTTTAAGCTGTTGCAGACCGTTTTTGCCCCTACAATTGTTTACTTTTGAACTTTGTGCTTTGATTAAAATTAATGTTCAAATTTACTGTGTTCAAATACGAAAATTCCTAGTGATTACCATGTTATACTTGACGATACGATGAGTAACTAGACGTGTTTTTAAGTCATTTTTTATCAAAGCATTTGTAGCCTATATCTTTAGGTTTACATACTGTCATTCAGATCAATATCGACTTTGTTAAAATACTTTTAATGATTGGGAGTGGCCTTTATAAATGTTTGCATTAAAATAAATAGAGACTGTACATCTAGGTTAACGTTCACTAGTAGATTTAATACAAAATATTGGCTTAGGTTTTTTTCCTTGCTGGTAGCTAGAATGTGCTATTTTAGCAGTGTAAGAAAATGTGGACTTACATTCAAAAGCTTATAGAAATTAGTATTGAAATCCTATTTTGCTAAAACTACTCTAAAC
This sequence comes from Proteroiulus fuscus, assembly GCA_034700285.1. Taxonomy (NCBI): domain Eukaryota; kingdom Metazoa; phylum Arthropoda; class Diplopoda; order Julida; family Blaniulidae; genus Proteroiulus; species Proteroiulus fuscus. The sequence goes on along the minus strand of JAQIXP010001833.1, from coordinate 14,779 downwards.
TTACATTTTAATAAGTAGCCTGTAAGACATGAATTTGCAATAGGCCTACCCAAAAATGGTGAAAAATACTTTTGAAACCCTGCTATCAAGGAATAAGTTATGAATCTGCACTGAATTCTGAGCATTCTTATTAAATGTATCGTTTTAAATTTCCATTGAGTAATGGAAAGTCCCCTCTATGTGACTAATCTGCTTTAAGTTTACCAGGAAATGCTATGTCAATCAATCAATGCCAATTTAGCCAGTTTGCTCCTTTTGTATGTTATGATGAAAGTATGTAATTAATTTCTGCCATTCTGTTTATATGTATCATAATATACCTCATATACGAGCGTAGAATTTAATCATTGTAATCCATGAATTACTGCAACGGAGAGATTAGACGTTTTATTTATTAAGATATACATTAATGAATTCTTCAAAACGTATTGTCGTACAGTATAGAAAGTGAAATTCTAAAACGGTGATAAAATTGCACAGTAATTATGGGTTATGAATAATGGAGTATAGATTTCTTCTTAAAGGGGAAGTCCAGTGTAAAATGCTAAAAGTAAATTGTTTAGTCAAATGTAGGATTAAGTAATGACTTATTGCCAATAGACGAATATATACTTGTGCTACATTTAACACTATATGCTTTTAGAAAAACAGTTTATTTTTGATAAGTTAACATCCATTTGAAACTTTAAAGAGGAGATTATCATGTGTTAAATTATGCCCTTTTGTTCTTATTTGCACTGACCAAGATGGTTTGCATTGCTTTAATTTTAGAATAATTCTAGCTAGTTAATTTCCCTTAACCCCTTTATTAAGACATGAAAGAGGCGTCCGAAATGGTTTCCGGGTTTGCCTTTCTTTTTTGGAGAGAATATGGATGAATGACTGTATATATGCGTCTTAGGCGTAACTAAGATGAAAGGCATGGGAGGCAGGCGGGAAAAAAGGCCTCCAGTTTTTTAAGAAAATATGACTGCCTCCATACTTTCCCTCCCCCCTCTCGTTATTTACATGCAGCTATGGTATGCATGACAGAAGGGCCCTTATTTGAATTAAATGCTAGAGGTGGTATGAAACAAACGGAAAATCCAGGGATACGATGCGTGATTCATGTGTAAAAGAGCATTAGTTTTGGCAACTGAAATTAGGTTAATTTATACTAATTTCTATGTACCTCACTGTGATCATTAAAAGCTTGGGTATAATAATGCATATTGCATTTTTAGTGTGCTTTTATAACAGGGGTCATATTAATACACAGGTAATAAAGGTAATGTTTCAAAACTGCCAGTTATTGGCCATTTCTGTTTGGATAAATTTATGTTGGTTAACCTCGAAACACTAAACTTGTACCATTTTGGTGAACGAGTCCAGTGCAGTGCCAAGAGTTGAGGCAGCTGCTTGCAACCTGTCTGGTCCAGTATTTGTACCAAGTTTATTTGTTCATTTTCATTCCCTGCCACTAGACATGGATCGATTTTTCCCTTTATTCTGTCTACTTTGTGCCTAAGGGATATTGATTTTTGTAAGATAAACGGGCTAGAGCAGTCTGCTAGACTTTCTGCCGTTGCAAAAATGTTCATGAAGTGTGAATTGCTTGCTTCTAGCCCATTGTACATTTATCTCTGGCTATGTACAATCAGGCTGGCACCAATGGCCTTTTCATGACCAGCGCAGAAACATGCTCAAGGTTATGAGAGATAGACATGGCATTGGCATTACCTAAAGAAGAAAATATTGCTCCAAAAATGCACACCAATGCATTATTTATTAAATTACTAACACGGAATAAATAATTTATAAGGGGATTTTATAAGAACTGTAAGCCATATAATATTTGGGCATATGTTTGTATAATTGTATTTTTGGATCTTTATTAAGTAGGCCTACTGTTATAATTATAGTTTCACTAACTTGCCGATTCATTTTCTGTATTGTTTTCTCGGGTTTGGTGGGTTGAGTGTTATAGGTTTTTATGCTCAACTGCAGATATAGTACATGAGGCCAGATACCCGTTCACAGCAAACGCTCGCGACATGTCGACATGACAGCATGCAAAGCTTCAAAGGCACATCTGATGATCCCTTTCTCCCTTACTTGAACCCAGTTCAAGGGGGGGGAAGTCCATGTCTTTAGCATGGGGGCTAACACCAGGAACGTCATTTCAACTTTTTGCAGGGGAAGGGGGGGGGGGGGCAAAACCTAGTTAAAAGCTTTTGCCAATATGGTTCCAATAGGCTTTCCCATGTATTTCTCGGAACCAGGGGGGCAAATGCCCCCCTCCTCCCCCCAAATGACGCCCCTGGCTAACACCCCCAATTTTTGAAAAAATTTAAATTTTTTAATGTTAAAGCCTTTGCGATCATTTTGACATCAGGTTGTCCTTGTATGACTTGCAGTTTAACAGAGGAGTAGAATAACATAGTTACAAACATTGTTTAAGAGTGATATTGTAGTTATATGTGCCTTCAGCCTCTGTGGAGGAGAGTCTGAAAGTAAGGGGCTTTAAAACCCTCCTTATAACAGCTAACCCAGAATATACTGCAAACAAGGCAGGCAGACTGGTTGCCAGTTAGGGAATGTTAACCACTTGCTGCAATTTGGTACATGGACCAAAAGTATTTGATATTTTAAAAATCCTTACTCTCTAAACATCATATGGTCTATTTGGCAGTGTGTTGTTTGACAAGCTAGGCAAGACAATTCATTGCATTTTTACCTTGCTTACACTGATTGTTATTTTGGGTTCTGTTTAATTTTCTATGCTGTTTTTCCATGACAGTTAGTCAATATAGATACCAGATAAAAGTGAATGGAATCCAGTCAATTTTAATTGATTGCAACTACAATTGCAACAGGCAGTTTGCTAAAGCATATCACAGTGCAAACAATCCCCATGCATGCATGCAAAGATAATGAGGTGAACTACCTAGGCCTACTATATGTTTGCAAATTAAACAAGGGATGAAAACAATGCTCAAAAATGAAAACGTGATATCACGTTATTAAGCATATGAACCAGATCTAAACTGATCGAATAACGAGATTAGCATGTTAGCTTTGCGATCCTTGTTCTCCTTAAATGCCGTGGCCCATTGCTTTAGTTATTTTCCTTTTGTTAAAGAAACTATTTTTATTACTAACCTAAAGATTTAAAGGTAAGTAGTGTTGGCAAGACCTCTGTTTGCTCACTTAAAGGAGAATCCCCAGAATGTAGAAATGGAGAATCAATTGTTGCCTTGGCAACCAAATAAAACCCTTGCTTGGCTGATCTTAAACATCGTCTCTTGGGCTAGACTTTGTGAGTCAGTCCAACGTTATTGAGATTTTTTTATGAATAACTGGACTGTCATTTTTGCTTGAGTTCCCAAACTTATACTCACATCTAACCTACTTGTAGTTGACTGGGCAATGCCGCATTGACTTGCACTTGGCTATTAGCGTACAGTATAAGCTATAAACGATTTAATGTCATGGCTATTGTCTATGTGAGATAGACTATAGATTACATTGACATCGCTTAGAAGTTCTTGATGAAACAAGGAGATTTTTGTACTATATTCTTACATATCCAAATATTACAAAGTGTATGATAAATACAACTGAAATGCAATCACTTGACTGTATAAAATACTTATATAGGCATACATTCAAAAAATACACATTTTGCATACATAGGTTTCTGGCACAATTAATCAAATTAAGGCCCTGCACTCGTAAAATAAATGCAGCGATCGATGAACAGATTTCACAGCAAATTTAACGAATTAAAAAGAGAACACGTTGTGAACTATAGGCTACACTAAATGTTTTATTTAATTATTGGTGCCCAAGCATTCTTGAAATAGTTTCTTGCCCTTTTTAATGCAATATATACTTCTACATTCAACGTTTTTGCAATAGATTGTATTACACAATGCTGTACTGTATATAGTCGAACCCAAGTTTATTCAGTTCATCACGTTTATGTACAATATAGTTGCACATCTATTGAAAGTAAATTCCAGTAGGCCTATCCTTATCGTGGTTAATGCCCTTGTTTTGGCTGTCATTTTATTTTTTAGGAAGTTATTTCAGCTTTATGCTGGAAGGGGTGATTAGTTGTAAGCACGCCGTGGTTGTAAGCAATGAACAATTTTAGGAAATTATTTAAAGCGAGAAGTTAGCATGAATTTATATAGACCATATTTTGAACCCAGTTACTAAATTGCGCCAAAGGGTGAGAAGTATTGTGTGTTTATGCCTGTAATGGCCGATTTGCTCACGTGTCAGTAAGATTGGGCAATTGGTGGCTGGGGATGGACTATGTTGCCGATGATGGCCGATTGCGGCGATTGGTAACGCTTTGACAATATGACAGCACTCAATTTTGGCTGCAATTTAGATAACACACCTCATGGATAACACACACCCCTTTGTTACATACATTGCAGATTGTGAAGGTTTTAGTAAATTGTTTATTATTTCAGCGAAATATTTAAAATTATTTTTTGGATAATTAATTCATTTATATTTAACCTTGTTTAACACGTGTCATAATCACATCGTTAGGGTATTTGTATATTTTTTTATTAAACTGTTATGAGCTTTCTTAATGAAAAATCAATTTTAATAAGTGAACCCTTTATATTTTTAAGTGTTCAGAAATATATACAGTGGAGAGATCCCTTGGTTTATGTTCTAAACCTCAACTCAAGTCTATAGGGGTTTTTTTTTTTACTAACCCTTAACTAAACCCCAGGTTTAAATTTAAACCCTGACTGGATATCTGCACTGTTAGTGTATTAGTGTAATTGATTATAATTAGTCCTATTTAATTTTTTTTTCTAGTGGTGCTGGTAACAGGTGTTTCAGGTTACATTGCTTCACACGTGGCCCAACTCCTTCAAAAAGAAGGTTATCGAGTCCGAGGGACCGTCAGGAGTTTGGAAAACGAAGAAAAAGTTCAATGGCTCAAGCAGCTTTGTCCCGAAGCCAAACACGAAATAGAATTAGTCGAAGCGGACCTTTTAAAAGAAGACTGTTGGCCTGCGTTAGTGTAGATTCCTATACAGTCACAGTGTGTAGCTTGTCACGTTTCAGAGTGCATGTTTGAGTCAAATTGGATTATATTCATTCTATTTATAGAGCCGTAAAAGATTGCCAGTTTGTCATGCATGTAGCAAGCCCATTTCCCAATCACAACCTTGCAAATCCCGAAGAAGAACTTATCAAACCGGCTGTGGATGGTACCAAAATCGTTTTGAAAGCATGTGCGGAATCAAAGACTGTTCAAAGGGTGGTGCTTACCAGTTCAATTGTAGCGGTTCATGGTAATTATAATTATGTAACATTTTCATAAAATTTATAACGAAAATCCATTAAAAATTTTATGAATATGTATTACCTATAAAAATATTGCTTTTGACTCGTGAATTAACATTTGCAACATTGTCAGGTGAAATGGCATTGGAAGATGGTAAAGTGTATAATGAAGAAGATTGGACGAACCCTGATAGCCCTTATCTTGATAGCTACTCAAAAAGTAAAACTTTAGCAGAAAAAGCTGCGTGGGATTTCGTCAAAGAATTAAAAGGTGAGAACTACTTACTCCAGCTACTTTATTTTGAAAAAGTTGCTAGTAGTAAAAAAAAAACCTCATAAGTTTCATTGGGCTGCTAAGGGATAATAGTTAGAATATAGTGTGATAATACTTGTATGCTTTGACTGATGGTCAATAAGAACCCAGATATATATATATATTACTGCAGTTAACTATGCTCCAGTTTACAATCCTGCATTCCAGAAAATAAAAAAAAACAATTTAGAAATAAAATTTCTTACTTTTTACTGCAGAAAACATTGCAATCTGGAGTGTAAGTAACTGCAGTAATTTTTTTTTCACTAGAATTACATGTATTTTCTACTTTATTTAATAGATGATGACAAATTTGAGTTGACAGTTGTGAATCCAGGAACAGTAATGGGACCAATAATAGGAAATAATGTTGGCACTAGTGTTGAGGTTTGTTAACTTTTAACTGTACCATTTTTTATTGCCGGGTAACTATTCTTTCCCCTCATACGTTTTATATTAAATTAATGAATGATCCCAAGTGTATCGCTGCATTAGTTGTTGTCATTTACCCTATGTTGAAACTATTTTTATATGTCGAATAGATTGTAAAACGTCTACTCGATAGAAGTGTACCAGCAATTCCAAAAGCTAACTTTTGTGTATGTGACGTTCGAGATGTTGCCGAAGCCCACTACAAAGCAATGACCATTCCAGATGCAATAGGCAAGCCTTATTTTTAATTATTCAAAGAAATTAATTTTTTTGTTTAAGGGCTATAATTTTAGTGTAAAAAAATACTCATTTTCGGATGTTTTAATATTGTTCAGGCCATCGGCATATTATAGCAACTCAGAATTTATGGTTGAAAGAAATTGCACAGATTCTTTCAAAGGAATTTAAGCCTCAAGGATACAGTGTGCCCACCATTAATTGCCCTTATTTTGCGCTCTGGGTAAAGGGCTTATTTGATAAATCCGTCAAGCTTATTCTTCCTAGAGTGGGCAAAGAAATTAAATTTGATAACGCAAGGGTAAGCCAATTGTAACCAATATTTTCTAAAAGTTCGAGAAAAACCTTCATTTCTTAAAAAAAGTTTAATTAAATGAATATCGTTATAGATGAGAGAGGTTTTGGGCATTACACCCACCGATATTAATTCCACCTTGTTGGACACGTCATACAGTCTCATTGAAGGTGGGATCATTAAAAAAAGTAAAAAATACAAGGGAGCCAAGAAACCTGGAGAAGAAGATGAAGGTATTGTTTCTGCCCTTTCACTTTTTTTTTGCCATTTATTTGCTCTTTGTACAAAAATAGGTAAGATGTATCAGCTGGCATGCAACTTTAGTTTGTCATATATTGATAATTATTATTGACTTTTGTTACACAGCTGGAACTTCCGAAGATAAAAAGGATGAGGTTGAAAATAAGGATGCTGAACCTGTTAAGGGAGAAAATGAAAAGGGTAAGGTAGATGCTGCGGATGATATTGAAGAAACTAAGAAAAAAAATAATGAAAAGTCAGATGAGAAGATCGAAGAAGTGATGGAAAAGGAAACCAAAGAAGGGAAGGGGGAAAAGAAAGATATCACTATCGGAGATTGTGGCTTGGAAGAAAAGAAGCTGGAGAAAATTGACATCCCAGAAGAAAAGATCGTAGAAGCCAATTAATATAGATCTGCAAAAGATCTGCTGATGACTTGCGTGCTATTTTTTCTTACGTTGCTAGCAGACTTCGAATACACTACCATTTAAGGATTTTTGTCAACATTTTTGTGTTTTTAAATTAGTATGTTGATAATGCTGAAGTAGAATTTGATGCAATGTTAAGATAGTAGATGACAAAATTCACCACTAAAATTGAAATGTTATAAGCGTACATTCCGTTATTATTATCTTCAAAAATGCTACTTAATTGTTACGGAACATGGATGTAATAAGGCATATAATTAAGTCCAAAAAATTGATTACACTGTTTACTCTTTAATAGAAATTCCATATTTCTTATTAATAATTTTTTACCAAATTTGGGTCTTTTCAGTATTGATTTTTTTAATATTAGTAATCTCAATTTAGATTTTTTTTTCTTTAAAAAATCTACCCTTTTTTTTGTAAACCTGTCTTTTTTGAAAAATACGTTTACACCATATGCCTAATTAGACAAGACAGGGGCTAATTAATAGGTAAAATACATAAAATCAAAGGGAGAATGCTGTCACCATTTTATTAGCATCACTGATGCACATGGCAGTATTGACCTGTTTGTTCATTTTCAATTTTTTATTTATATTTTTTAATGAACGAAATTAGCTTTTTATGAGAAGTGTTTAGGATTAGATGTATTTTAATGATTTTTATACATAAATCTTTAAATAAGATGTTAATATATGGAAGAACCTTAAATTTAAAATTCACGAGTGACATAATTGCTTCTGTGAGTCCTAATCCCTCAAGAAACTTGTAGCTCTCCTAAAGCTTATGATCCTTAATCCATATACTCATCAGCCAATCTGCCTTTGAAACGTTCGCCACCATTTTAAAAGATATATTTACTATAATATTAATTTTTTTTTTCGTGATGCAATGTGTTCCATCTATTTTTTTGAGATTTAAGTGTTAAAAAGATGAGCTAGCCACATGAATATATGCCAGCTGCAATGTTTACCATTAAAAAGCAAGGGCATCTTTTAAACCCAACAATGTCATATAGAAGCATAACTCATTCACTAATTAACCACTTGCCCGAATTATTAACTTCCTTAAGCATGAACAATCGATAGATGGAACAATTGTACCAAATTTTTACAAAAAGAAAGCATAGGTTTATTACTGTTTTTCATTGCACCATTAATTTGATTACACTGACAACGGTTCCATGGAAATTACTTCTAGCTGCATCTATACATTTAACAGTTCAAATGATGATATTTAAAGGGAAACTGTCACAAATATACTTATCCCAATTAATAGCCTTTGACCTGAAAATGATTGGATTAAAATCCGTTTTTATTTTGCCAAACAAAAGAAAAAACGAAGTATTTACATCAACTTTAGCACACCAAGGAGCGTGGCATTTTCTTGCATGACGTCTCATTGACTGGCTTGACAACATTAGGATAATGTGTAAATAGTTTAAGTCAATCTGCTGCCAATGCTTGAAAATGGTGCGCTTCTTGAAGTATTAAGTTAAAGCAAATACTGCGTTTATTTATTTGTTTGGTGAGATAAAAACAGATTTCAATCCTCTTAACTTTTGGGTGAAAAGTTTTCCATTCTATTGCCAAGACATTGCTCGCATTAACTGTTGTCTATCTTACATTGGAGCATGTGCATCTGCCTTGAAATCATCAATCTTGACAAATTCCATTCTAAAAGTATATCATGGATCATCATTTTATACAATTTTTAATTGGATGGTCATGAGGGGCTTCTCCAATACATAGATAATACTTGAAGTAAGCACATCTAAGATCTCATTTTTCTTATTAAATCATAACTATCTTTTTGAGCCTTCCGCAGTTCGCTATAAAATTGAGAAATTCCTCAATGTAAGTTTTATTGTACGGTACTGTTTGGGGACTGTCCTTACTGATATAACACTACTGCATTTACTGCACAGTTGATAAGAATTGTATTTGTCCCAAGACTTTACTGTGCCAGAAAGTAATTTATAAACAATAGCAAATAGCAGAGTAGATTTACTGTATCATTTCATTTGATGATTTGCGAAATGTTGTTCATTGATGAAAAAACAAAATGTTTGTGCTTGTTGCTGACATTAGGCAAACACACTCAGCAAGCCGATAACATTTTATGCTAAACAAATTTTCCGTGCAATGCACAATAATGTGTACGTGTTTTATATACTATATACATAAATTGGGTATGTTTGTTCTGTGATGCCTGTCACATCAATTGTCTGTGATTCTGCTACATTCCAATTGACTTCTTCCCATTATGCCTGCTTTATATACTCCATTTGACAAAATGCTTGTGTCATTTGATTCGTTCTATATGCATCTATATCCAAAGTTAGCTATTAGTAGTGCCGGGCATTAACTGTTTCCTAGTTATTTATAATAGTTGTGCTTTTTGAAGATAAAGTTGACCATCAAAACCAATCAAGCATACATTTCATTTGATTGTGCTTGTTAACTGTAGATAGGAAAAGTTAGTTTATGAAGTAGAATGATATTGAGTTTGGGACAATTACTTTGGATGACTAACAGCGGTATTCACCAATCTACATTAAAATTAAACTCAAGGTTAGGCCATTGAAATTACATTACCAAACTTCAAGTTTAAATGTAACTAAGGTTGGTGAATACGGCTGTTAATCGCTAGTATCCAAAGAGGAATTTCTAATGTGAAAAAGCTTAGGCTAATTAAAAATGTTAGCTATATTAATAATTAGTCAAACAATTAACTTTTGGGGGGCAAGAACTTCATTATCATGACTATCATTGAAGTATTATGAAGGACATATTTTGAGGATATTTTCACATATTCATCATTTTACTTATTTACAAATTGAACATTTTGTGAAAAATTATTTTTATGTTAGAAATAGTTTGCAATTTTCGACATTTCGAGCAGCACAATTCAGTAGAGGGGTGTGATTTTTTTCCTTACGTTATTTATACTTTCTATTTTTATATATGTTGTCATAATTTTGTGTACCATTAACTATTTTTTGATGAAATTTTCATCCTGGAGTGATATTTTATACTAGTTTAGTGATTGTATTTGTAAGGTCTTGAAATTTTGGCGATATTTATGTTCATATTATCACATCAATTTTATACGTAGCTTTTAGTATTTGAGATTATTTTTGCTTGGAACGATTTACAAGTGAAGAAACTTCCTCAAAATTTTAATAATACATTATATCTCATATCCAATCAATTTCACTCAATTTAATAAAGCTTCAGCATGGTAATTTTTGCTCAAAAGCTGCTTATATGGATGCTCAAGATCTAGAAATATATCCGCGCCTTGCACTTTTTTAGTTTTTAAAATCATACATGTAGTTGTGAAAACCTGGTGATAGGTATTTATTTACGCTCGTATTTGTAAATGCAAAATACACAATCGATTATACGGTGCAAGGCATGGGTATACATAATATATCATTGCTTATAATAAAATGGGCTCACACTTGTCATTTTACAAAATAATGTAGTGTCATTTTCTAATAATCAAGCTTTATAACCAGTTAAGTATAATTACGATACCCTACAGAATAGGTGACAAAATTATTTCATTTATTGCATTATTTCTACTAAATTTATCATGTTCAGCAAATTCCCCTCATTTAGTCTGAAATTAGAATTTAAATAGAACATTAAAAATAATATATACTATGGCATCCCCTTAGGATCTGAATGGCAACATTCTTAGAACCTCATGAACTGTAGATCTATCTATTTTGGATCCAGTGCAGCCTTTAAGTTTATTGAAACATGGAATTTTTGGATATATATTTCTTTGAACTTGTTGCACGAAAGGAAACTGACGAGAACCCGGAAGAGCCCACCTTGTCATTTAAATTGGTTCATTGTATTCCCGATAAAATTTTCCATAATTTAAAAGGTTAAAGTCTACCATAGAAAAAGGGTTTATTAAATTAATTAAAACTTATTAAATTTTGATCTATTGTCATTTTTCTGAATAACGATAGTAATGCACTTGCAGAAGGACCAACTGAATGGCCAAGTTTTTTTCCTATTGCAAATGTGTAAAATATTGCCAAAGAAGTATGGGCACTGGCTTTAAAATGTGTAACAGTTTTTCAATCATGTATTCATTTGAGCTCATCAAAACACAATGGAGAGATCCACCATGGACTAATTTGAGGTTTAACACCTTTTTTTAACCTCAGATTTAGTTTAAAGGTTTGGACTAATTAAGCATAGGTTTAAAATAATACCAGACTATAATTTAAACCTCAACTGGATCTCTCCACTGTAAATGTATTAGTCATTTTTTTGCCATAATATGCCCGTTTTTTTGTGATGTGCCTATTTGTATTAGCCAAATGTTCTTGTCTTTTCAAGACATTTGTAAAGTTTTGTGATAATTTTAGTATGTACTCATTTGTGTTCATTAATTTTTATACTGTAATATTTTAATGTATTCTTTTGTATGCATCCCATTTAGCTCAGAATTGGTATGACGAATATTATCCCGAAGTTTAAATGCACTTTGAAATTATGATAAGATCATAAGTCCCATACTTAATCGAAATCTATTCATTTTTTATTTAGGAAAACTGCTGCTTTTATAGTATACGTAGTTTGAAAACTACAGAATGGACAGTCTTATTACCATTTATTGAATTTTAGATACGGTAGCTAAGTATCAGTTGATTGGTCGTATCTTCAATGTATGCTTTTTAATGTAGTCAATAAACTTAAAACAATTTCATGCTTTAAATTTATCTCGTTTCTTGTAGAACTGCACCCCAAAAACTACAGACGACAAAATCACTAATTGCATTGTTTTTAATGAAGCTCATCAGTGACATCCTTATTGCAATATGAGAAAGTAGTAAGCTTACGCCTTTAGGTACCAGGTACCCATTTTTTTTTTTCAATTTGAAAAAGTCCTTATGCTGAGAATTATCTAGCCAAGTAACAAGTTAAGATTACTTTTAAGTTGTCCACCTTTGAATCTCAGATTGTGACAATTCTTGATCCTGTACAAATTTTCCAATTTTTCAAATAAGCTGCATGAAAATGACTACATTGTTTTATTGATAAGTCAAACGAAAGTCACGGAAAAATGTACAAGTTATTTATATCTTTGATAAATTATAGTTGATAAGAAAACTGAATATAACAAACTTTCTTTCTCCTATAAAACACCAATTAGGCCTAGTAATAGTTTTAATTAATTTTCTAAAATTAATTTCCTGGCACAAATTAATACAAAAGTTCTCATATAAAGTTCTTAAAAATATCTGCTGAATATTTTATCCATGACAATAGCATCCCTTTACAGTAACAAAGCTTACTATTTCACAATCCAGCTCAAAACAACATTAATAAATGGGCTGTCAATTTGTTTCACTTTTTATTAAACAGGCTCGTAATTAAGCTACGTCACTTTAGTACCGTAATTGATATAATTTCTTAGTCTGCCTACGAATTATCAACTTTAGGACTAGGCCTACATTTAATTCATTTATAAGAGGATAATATGACTAATAATAAATATGGATGATACCCAGTATATGTAAGGTTACAGCCACTGACCACAATTTGTAATATGTTATTTGACAATGAATTAAATATCTGATTGATTGTAATTGCATACATTTCAGTTCAGTTCAATCAGTTGGCAAGTAGGCCTACCTATGTCGTATTGTCGTGTATAACCCCAAGTAAACTGCCTTTTAAAGCAGCTACACTGTCTTGAAAAAAATTCATTCCAAAACGGGGCTCAGAGCATGTGCATATTCCAACGATTGACACGTGCATTGAGTTCCCCATTTTTGGACGAATGCCTCCCTGCAGGACAGTGCAGCACTGCAGCTAAGCTTTAATAAATTGGTGACATCTCATTTATCATTGTATTACTTTATAAACAACGCGTATAATTTCTTTGTGCAGTAATTATTCCCTATACATACATACTGTTCAAATTAGTAGAGTAATAAGTTATACCCTGTAAATGATCTCAGCTTGCACACCAGCACCTAATGGTGACTAGACTGAAGTACAAAATGAAAGAATTTGTTTTGTTTTGCACGGACAAACTTGAAGTCGGGTATCGTGGTTGTTGTGGCATGGCAGTTTTAATACGTTTCATTTGTTTAATATTATAGTTTTGTCATCGTTTTCAATGGATAAAAGTAATTGAATTCGGAACTGTTTGTAAGTGAGGTAGCTTCAAATATAAACTTGGGCGAATTGGAAGAAATGAATTCATCGGAAACTGGCACGACGAAGAACAGTAATTAGGCCTTCCACGTGGTCAAAAGAGCAAAAAAAACTTGAGACTGTGACAATCGTTTGCATTTGGCATAATCTTGGAAATTGAAGCATTGTATGTATAGAACCATAGCATACGTATAAATAACGTAGGCTATGATACAACCCACTCCATGAGACAACCTGCAGTGATAATTATTCTTGATGCGATGTAGTACAAGTTTTGCAAGGACGTTGATGATAGCCGTAAAATACCCGTATGCAAGGTATGTGCTTTCATTTGTTTTGTACCGTAAATTTATTGACGGGAAAATTGGGTTCAAATGTAATTTTTTTCTATTGTTTTAATATGGACTAATTGTAAAACTTTCAAGATTTGTAAGCTAGGGGAAATGTAGGTTCAAAGGCAATTGTTATACTTTTGTTTTGCTACCTAATTAACTTTCTGTGTATTCGAACCTGAGCAGTGAACAATATAAGGAGGGCAGTGAAGGAAATATTACCAGTGTTGATTTTTGGTTCAACAGAAAATTTAGTAAAGTCTAATATTATTCAACCTTAAACATAATAAATCAAACTTTATTTGGGATAATTCAAAACATCATTTAAAAGTAGGCCCTATTAATGATTTTAAATTTATACTACAAGTATATTTAAAAGAGCTTGCTGAAGTATAATGTTTTATCAATAATCATGCATTTAATAAATGTGTACAAAATATCCTATTTTATTAAGTAGCCTATACAGACTTACTGTATGTGCAACTTCTATGTACCACACATTCTACTGTTACAGCCTATATATAAATGCCTTTTGTATCCTCGACACAATGCAGTGGCTGGTATAAATAAAAAGTAAACAAATGAAAATATTTTCACATACAGAATGATTTAAATTCCTTTACGAGTACAATGTACATCAGTAAGCTTGTCATTTCTGCATTGGCACGTGCCCAACAAATTTGGGTAATCCAAAGCATCCATTTGAGCAGGATCTTAGCTCAGTAGCTGGCATATCCCATGCTTGTCACGTCTTTAACCTCAGCATAACTCCAATAATATGAAAAATTAAATGCATGCATGTATTTTGGGTTGATTGGTATCCGCCTGTTGCGTGACAGACTTATGCACTCTCTGTTGGTGAAACTAACCGCTGCATGTAATATGCGTATTGGCCAGCTAATACCATTCTTAACATAGTTTCTTACGTAGGCCTACATGTAGTAAAAAGAAAGCAAAAATACCAAAATGTAGAAAACTATCAGATCTAGTACATTGCGCAAGAATTTTTT
>JAQIXP010001832.1:0-16877 GCA_034700285.1 Proteroiulus fuscus | reverse complement strand
AAGTATTCTGATGATCAAATGTGTTTTAAATGTCATTCTTGCGTATCATGCTTAATAAAACTAAATTTTCATTTTTTTCAAAATTTTCAAAAAACATATAAGGGGGGACCCTTATGTGACTTCGATTTTCCCATGTTAAATCCCATAAGGAAAATCCAAAATTGCATATGATAAATTTTTATTAATTTCACGGCAACCACTGGGCATTGTTCGCCCTGAAGGTGGATTTGGGGTTCCTATAGGACCCTCTACGACCCCTTAAAGTTTGGTTCCAATCTGGCATGGGACGACCCGTGCACTCTCTTGTCAGTACCCTACAATCAGCATATCATGATGCCATTTTAAAAAAAAAAAAAAAACTACATAGGGCCTACATTAAACGGGCTTTTTATCAAAATATAGGAATGTCACAGAATAATTGGTTGGGGTTATCCCACTATTAGGAGGAGACTCCCACGTCAGTAGCGACTTAAACACCATTGTAAAATGAATTTTTAACTTATTTTTAGGAAGATTATTCCATTGTCTTATAGATCGTAAGAATTAGGACCAATAATAAGCATCTGTTCTAGCACGAATTTCCTTCAGAGGATTGTAGCGAGCATGCCTATACCTCTAGCATTCATATCTGGCTTAAAGACATCTGAAACTAAATTTAAATTACATTGCAAATTAAATCTTTTGAACCACAAACCTAAGCTTAAATCTTCCCTTTTTGAGATCACAGTGATTCCCAGTTTAGAGAATGTAGCATTTCCGTCCCACTATATCAGTCCTTTAGTAACCATTTACAAATCTAGCAGCTCTACGTTTTATATGGATTCCAAATTGGAGCATTTTGTGTAATCTAGCAGATCTAGAATGTGAAACCACGAATCCAAATCCAATGAGAAAATTAATATATATTTCTCATTTCTTGCTTGCAGCGTGAGTGTATCAGTGTTCACGTTGGCCAGGCTGGCGTCCAGATCGGAAACTCTTGCTGGGAGCTTTACTGTCTGGAGCACGGAATCCAACCCAACGGATACATATCTCATGGTGCTGTACATATTCCTTGTCTTAAAATTGCCCAATCCAACTTAATCTGAACAGTGCTGTCAATGTAAACCCTTTTACCCAATTTCAGGCGAGAACAATGGAAACAACGGACCAAGAGAAGATGAGGCCTTCAATACGTTCTTCAGCGAGACCAATTCGGGCAAGCACGTTCCCCGGGCTGTTTACGTGGACCTGGAACCTACTGTTGTTGGTAAGTACAAGTTTCAGAATATTTCTACATTTGGGATTTGGGATTTTCCTCATGGTTCCTTCGTTACAGATTCGGTTCGCTCGGGCACTTATCGTCAGCTGTTTCACCCGGATCAGCTCATCAGCGGGAAAGAAGATGCCGCTAATAATTATGCGCGTGGCCACTACACGGTGGGCAAGGAGATCGTCGATCTGGTTCTTGACCGGATTCGCAAGATGGCCGAACAGTGCACGGGACTTCAGGGTTTCCTGGTTTTCCACAGCTTCGGTGGTGGAACTGGCTCGGGATTCAGTTCGCTGCTCATGGAGCGATTGTCCATGGACTACGGAAAGAAGTCCAAACTGGAATTCACGGTGTATCCTGCACCACAAGTTTCCACTGCAGTGGTGGAACCGTATAATTCCATCCTGACCACTCATACCACGTTGGAACACTCGGACTGCGCTTTCATGGTAGACAACGAGGCGATTTACGATCGTGAGTTGAAATCTTGCCCTTTGTAGGCTAACTTGAATCCAGGAATAAGAATTTTTGTAGCAATTCTTTCTTTATTTTCCAGTCTGTCGTAGAAACTTGAGCATCGAACGTCCAACGTACGAGAACCTTAACCGCTTGATTGGGCAGATTGTCTCTTCCATCACTGCCTCGCTCCGTTTTGATGGCGCTCTCAACGTTGATCTCACCGAATTCCAAGTGCGTAAGGATCCAGTTATTATAACAAACAAGTGCACCAATGGCAGCCCCGAAATTAATTTGTCCACTTTCAGACCAACTTGGTTCCATATCCGCGCATCCACTTTCCGCTGGTCACTTACGCTCCGATGCTTTCCGCCGAAAAGGCCTATCACGAGCAGATGACGGTAGCAGAGATCACCAATGCCTGCTTTGAGCCGGCCAACCAGATGGTCAAGTGCGATCCACGCCATGGCAAATACATGGCCGTGTGCCTGCTGTACCGTGGGGATGTAGTTCCGAAGGACGTCAATGCAGCAATTGCTACCATTAAGACCAAGAGAACGATCCAGTTTGTTGACTGGTGTCCAACCGGTTTCAAAGTTGGCATCAACTACCAGCCACCCACAGTTGTTCCGGGCGGAGATCTGGCCAAAACTCAACGTGCCGTCTGCATGATCAGCAACACGACGGCCATCTCAGAGGCATGGGGACGGCTCAATCACAAGTTTGACTTAATGTACGCAAAACGTGCATTTGTTCACTGGTACGTCGGGGAAGGTATGTATTGCTAATGTCATGTTTTTCATACTTTTACATTGTGATTGAGACGTTTGAAGCAATATTTTCCAAAAAATATGTAACAATAGGTATGGAGGAAGGCGAATTCAATGAAGCCCGTGAAGATTTGGCTGCATTGGAGAAGGACTATGAGGAAGTCGGGATCGATTCGAGTGATCAGCAGGATGAAGACAATGACGAATACTAATATATGTCAGTAAAATGACAGCCTATTACTTCTTTTGCTACTTTTTTCTATGGATTTTAAGTTGGTTTTTAAGTACATTAATTGCTTATTAAATATTTTAAAAAATTATGGAATCTAAGTTGTTAGTATCGCTATCTATCAATAGTGGAAATTACGTTCGGACATGGGTTTTTTCCTTAAAACTCAATTCTCTTACAGTAATGTAAGAATGTCAAGTACTTTATGCAAGAACAGCATAGTCTATGCAAGGAAAATTCTAACGCTGGTCTACATTCCAGAACAGAATTATTGTCCATAGTACTCAAATATGGTTTATACTGGTACAAAAAATCCCTTAGTTTTCAAAAGAAAAAGTGAGAGTTCATATTAAATTGTCAAAATTTGTGAGATTTTCGTCAAATGGTGCATAATCCGTGCATTATGGGAATAGCCTAGTTTGAACGTGGAGTCATAACTCCCACTGCTATTTGCCTTAAGCCTAAAATATAAAAAAAAATGTGGTTAACTCACCCTAGATGACTTCGAGAGAAATCCTTTAGTTTGCAATATTCATTTTGTGGCATTTTTAAATTCCTTTTCACACTATGGATAGGTCAATTGCTGCGGTAAGAAGGTTGAGCGTACTCAAATGATGAACAATATAATCTGAAAACGTTAAAAGAAATTATTAAAACAATGCATTAAATCATAAAAACATGTACATTGTTGTCATGTTAAGATTTTTCGCTATAACCGGTTCCAATAATTTTTGGCCCTGGTTTGCAATGGAATCCATGGGGGCCAAAAATTGGAACTGATTATAACTAACAAGTTTCTTGTGGATTTTTAGATGTGCAATTTGATATTGCGGTAGTAATCTTGCTAAAAACATTCTAGAGCTTAAATATATTATATCAAATTTATAAAGTCAATGAATTGAGCCTTTACATAGTAATTATTTTTCAAAATTAACCCAGAAAGATAATGTGCACAAGCAAAAAAATTACTTGGATAGAATCCCATGCACAAAATTTACTTTAAAAAATGACCACTCACGCAAATTTTATTTATTCAAGGTATTTACCCGAGTTAAAATAAGGTTCCAAATGCTTCAAGGATTGGCTTCTTGGGCAGAATACCAATCGTTACAATCTAGACTGGTCAGAAATTCTTGCAATGGATAGCCGCGATGAACTGTCATCGTCATAACTGTTAAAAAATAATAATAATAATAGGATAAGTTTTATGAAATAAAAAAATGTAGGTTTTATCATCAAACTGTCATTATGAATACAAACAAACCTGGATGTCCCAAGCCAAGCTGCATAGTATTAATTTATTAAAAGATCTCATTCATATTAGATAAATGCATTAATTTTAACCTAAATCACCAATCACTACAAAATTTTTCATTAGCTCTGAAGTTTATGTAGAAAATAGAATACAGTACAAGGAATAAGGACACTGTGCATAAGTCAAATCAGCTTTTAGAAAGACCCGTGAATTTGTTCCCATTCGTGATTAGAGATTTAGGTTGGAAATGAATGATACATTCAAAGAAATGTTAATTACCTTTAAAAAGGTATTTGGAATTATCCTTAAATGTTTTGTAGGAAGCCTGAAGCTGAGCAAATTTAGCCATATCCGATGTGTAGGTATTTTGCACCGGCTGTTGCAGTAAAGTGCGAAATTTTAACACAATATAAAAAATATTTCGCAATGCTTTCAAAAGTGTAATGGCTTTCTCACTCAGAAGGCACCTAGTGAGGAAAAATAATATATAAAAGCAAATCACAGAAGATAAGGCTGATAAAATAGAATAAACATGCATTGGACAGACCTGGAAGATACACCCTTCAAGTATTTGCTGTGAAGGGAAATGAGTTCATCCAATGAGGAAACCTGGAGAAGGTTTGCTTTAAACTTCAAGGATGTGGCTTGAAATGCTTGCAGGTTGAGATGTTCGTGTAAGCAGCGCAGAAAGTGATGCATCTCGTGGCGATAGAGTTGGAGGAGGCGATACTGCTCCATGTTGTAGAAAGAAGAAGCCGAGGTAGACGATGTGGGATCCAGCAGTTTTAGGATGCGGAACGTATCAGTTGATGCCCACAGGCAGAATCTCAGTTGCAAGAGGAACGAGAAAATGTGTTCATAATGGGCACACATGTCAGTTGAAAGAACAATGTTGGCTGGAAAACTGACACGAAAGTTGAGGCGCAGACAATCGAGCACCCCAGGAGCTGTGACAATGACAAAAGTAAGAAGCGAAATGAAATGAGAGAGAATTAAATATTTAAACAAATTCTCTCAATACATTCTAATAGAAAGGTTCATTCGGGTCATCTACCTGCAAATAATTTTTTTGCATTTTTAAGAGTAAATTTTAGAAGTTTTTGGTGTCAAGGACTATTGATTTTGTCCTCTCGACAATGCTCCAGAATAATTTCTGTAATTGCCCACACCTAGATGGCGTTACAGAAAATCATATTACATCTATTTTAAGCAAGAGGTTCATGGGGTGCAGCCCCATATCACACTGACATCCAGTATATACAAGTATAATTTTGTAGTACTATGATATCAGTAAATAGCAGTAGGCCTATTCTGTAGGTCCGAATCTCTAGGACAAGCTTTCTCAGCCATGTTACTCTCTGGGACAAGTTCAATGTCAATATTCCGTGGCGGGCCAGATTAAATTTTTATATTTTGCAGCAGGCCTGGGCAAACAGCAGCACAAAGACAAAAAGTTTTTTTTAAATTTGTCCACAAGAGGTTAATTTAGAGAATCATTCGCTGAATATCATCTAAAAAATGATGAACACCACGAGGCGATATCTATTATATATCACTTTCTATACTTTCTGTTTCTTTTTTTATTATTTTATTTTCCAAAAAACTAGCAAAAAAAGTGTCTATTTTGCAAAAGTAAGGTGGGTCGGATTACAGACCCTGGTGGTCAAGATTTGGCCAGCGGGTCGCCTGTTGGAAACCCCTGTTCTAGGGCAAAAAAATTACAAAAAATTCCTAAATGCAGAAATAAAAGAAACCCAGATAATTAAACGATCCCTCCTACCTCCAAGTTTGATTTGATAATTAGTTGGCTGCAATATTTACACTTTTCGCATTGCACTTTTCAAATCATTACAGTAATTTCTTCTGTACTGGGTCTCAAATATATAGTTAAGATCCTATTAAATTATCATACTGACATGACAGCTTACTAAGAAATTTTTCATCTAAATTTTGAGGGATTTCGTTGGTATGGTAACGCACAATCACATACCGTATTAACGCGTAGGAAATATGGTTTAAAATTTAATTCCATCACAGCTTTTCATTCAAATTGCTCCAAACAAATTTGACATTTTATTGCTGAATTTATTCACAACTTGATGAATAGCCATGTAGATTTGGTGATTGATTACTTCCTGCCTGCTTGGTTTATTACCCCTTTTTTATTTTTACTATAATAAAGGCAATTTCCTAATTATTTCGAACAATTTCTGGCCTATCCCAGGCATCATAGACTAGCATCTTATTATAGGTAGTAAAGAAGTTTTACATTGCACCATAGCCCAATTACACGCTTTCAAGCTTTTTTTAAATTTATTTAAAGACTGAAATTAACTCACAGTTAAGTCGAAATGAAGCTGGCAATTCTTTGACGGCAAAGGAGATCTTCGTTTCAAAATCGCATTCCCTTTCTCCGGAAGATGAATACGAAAATGCTCTTGACAGAATGGAATTGAGCGTGAGTGGATTGAGCAGACTCGATGGAATCGCAGACTTTGAGATTTGCTCGAACAGGAGATCGCAAAGACACTGTGAGAATTCCCCATCTTGCATGAAAAAGTGATTTTGTAAGAAACTAAAATGTTCGTTCAGTCTCAGCTCACTCATAAAATAATCAAGAAGAGAGCGATCCATCAAGGATATTCTAAATATATACAAAATACAAGAAATAAAATTATATGTATTTTTACAATATATATATATATATTAAGAAACGTACTGTGTTTGAAGAGGGATTTTAATGCAGCGGTCTAAAATGTCTGGCAAACTTAGCATATTCCAAAATTCTTCATTTTCCCCACTGCATTCTTCAACGTCTTTTCTCTTTTCTGGCAAAAAACCTCTGGCCACATCCGACATTGGAAATTCCTCTGAAAATATGGCATTACATGTTTTAGCAAATCAGAAGTTATAATAGTGACAGATAAAAATCAGGCAAATACCAAATCCTGGATGTTCCAGCTGATAAGGAATCACAGATGGAGCTGAGAAAAACTTCATGGAGAGATCATTAAGGGTTTCGCCATTGGATTCTAAATGAAATGAAGTTTATTATTATTCTCATTTGGATTTTATTCACTAAATAAATCCATTCAAATTTGTTATATATGTACTTTAAAATAGTTCATAAAGCTATACATTTATAGCACTCTAGTATATGAACAGATGTAAATAAATATTATTAAATTACAAATAAATATACTGAATTTGATTGTGAGCAAATATAGACTTAGTTTTCCTTAGAAAAATGATTAATTTCATTTAAAATATGACAAAATATATAAGCTGAATTGGTCTGGGACCCCCTACTGGACTATAAGCGCTTACGGATAATTTTATTTCATGGGGACGTGGCCAAAATAACCCCCTCAATGACCTTTTAAAAAAAAATATTTTGGAATTTTCTCCAACCAAACAAGGGCGGGAACAGTGATAAGGGGGCAATAACCCCCCCCCCCCCCTTACCCCCTTAGCCAGCAAAAATGGCCGCCCAGTATCTAGAGAAAATTGCCCTCCCTAATGCTATAACATGTGATTGCCTTCCCCCCCCCCCCCCTTCCTCCTTAGAAAAATCCTGTATCCGCCCCTGCAACCAAATTCCTCTTTTCCAGGTCAGTATGAACCCTCGTCAGTAGCAGTGGTCAAGACAGATATTTAGGTACAAAGTCAATCAATCAGTTTCAATTTTATTACAAATTAATTTTTGTTTGCCTAAATCTCCTGTCATATTTTCTCTATTCAAAATACTTCTGTAAGTTTGGCTAGTTCAAATTTGCAGTACTTACCTTTATGCAAAGCTGTTCGTTCAGATTCAATTTTTTCATATCTTTCTTCATCGTGCACGACACCAACAGAAGCAGATCCATACATAAGCTTTTGGATAGACGAATCTGACGAGTGCCCGTGAGTGCTCCGTCCTCTGGTTCGTAACAATTGAAACGTGCTTCCTTCCACTAAAATGTCTGACTTTTCAGAGGACGCCCTTTCGTTCTCCTTGCTGAATGCAGAAAGCTCTGGAACTGTAACTCTTGCTGGCCTTCTAGCATCGACCATTTCATAATCAATTGATAATCTGTCCTGTTTTCTTTTTGTACCCTTGATCACACTGGAGTCGCTTTCTTTGTCGGGCAAAGTCAAATCACACAAATTAGGAATGCTCATCGCTTCTTCGTTAGCGTTCCAATCAGGCAAATGCTTCGTGGTTTCCCGTTCAATTTCAACTGGATTAGCATTGGCATCTTGTAGAATGTCCATATCTTCAGTTATGTCATGTTCACTATGAGTATTTAGTTCTGTAACATTTATCGTTGGCTTTTCCATGGCATGTAAAGGCAAAATCTCCTCAGATAGACACTCAGGTGAAAGACTTTTGGATGGCACACTTTTCGATTCTGCCACACTTACAGCCTTCATTCGTTGCATTTTCTTGATTAATTCCTCCCTGGAATTTTGCTCATCTTCCGCTCGGCGTTTTCGAAGTATTCTCAAATTATCCATGCTCTTCGCAATTTTAGCAACATATTCACAACATTCCTTATCTACCTTCAGCAATTCTGATTCCAAAAAAACCAAGGTCAAGGCTGGATATTCCCAATTTTGTCGGCACAAATGGTGCTGAAAAAATAAAATATGAAAAATCAATAGTAGATGAATGTAATTTATGTAATAAAAATGGGTTCATTTTTTAATGAAAGAAAATATTGAAAAATGCGTTTTACTTTAAAGCTATTACAACAAAAACAACTAAATGACTCAATAATGTTTAAAAATTATTCAAAATTGTTTCGGCCTTCAATTATTTTAATACCAATTGCACGAACTCTACTTAATTTTACCTTCCAACGCATGTTTTAATGTTGTGACTAACATTTTATACCATCAACATCTTCAGGTCTTAAGAATTAGCAAAAAAGAATTCAAAATCATGTCCTTTACTTACCGTGGGATAGCACCGTTTCAAAAGATAAAGGGATTTTCCGCAAACAAGCACTTTGGACAGCAAGGGACCTAAGATGGGATCGTCTTCAGCCTTGAGCGAGAATCCTTCATTCCACACTGTGATATCATCAGCCTCCACCGCATCTCTATTTACTTGGATGGTAAATTCGTTATTACGATCCACGTGTAGCCCTTCGAATGCCCACGTTCGTAAAAAGTAAAAATATGGCTCGGCTGTCCGACGCAGCAAAGACAAAACAACTGGGAATGTGTCAGCATTTCCCATGCAATGCATAGTGGCAGAAAACAGGTGAGATAGTAAATGAACTCCAGTAGGAAGATGTATTCCAAATCCGTCGGCCAATATACACAATTCAGCCAAAAATCTAAGATGGAAGTTCAAGAAAAAATAAGTTATGTAATGGTTTTTTAACGTTATTTCTAAACAAATAATATCATTAAAAATTAAAACAAAAACTATTCCTTGAAGTTTTCTTGATTAGCATGTTGGCCTCTAACAAATTTAATTAAATTTAATATTTTATTTGATTATTTCGCTTGTGATTTATTCGATTCATGTAATTTTTTGTCATATGTGAATATACAAAGATCATATACTTTTGAGATTTGTATTGAAAGTGGGTGCATGGGATTTAGTTGTTTTTTCCACAGTATATCAGGGACTATTAATAAATTGGGATAGCCAACTAACTAGTAAAAAATGAACATCTAAAAATCTTACCTTGTCTGAAATCGTAGTTTAGCAGTTTCCTCAACAAGACTAAGCAGGCAGAAAGTTCGCTTTTCATCTATAATTCTTATTCGTTCTTTGCTTGGGAAGAAGTCATTGATTACAATTTGCCGATGATAGAGGTAGCTCTTAATGCCGTAGGAAAACGCTCGCCAAACAGTTCCACAATTTTCGCTGTCGGCAAGTACGGTGGCCACAAGTTTCTCAAGTCGCAAGTGGTGCGTTCCACTTGTAGCAAACTCAACGAGGATATTATAAACGCTTTCGGGCGAAAGACCAGATATGCACACGTCCTTCGCAGCTAGGAAAGAAACTGTGTTCTAAATGTAAACAAAAAAACTTTCTATACACTTCATCTAGTAAATGGAATTACGAAACACCATATTAAACGACGTACTTCGTTGAAAATGAATAAGTCCGATGAAATTCCGAGTAATACGTTAAGCGATTTCTGAATTATTTCTGATGGGCTGCACCTACGGAATTCAACACGCGCCTCCGGACAAAGTAACGACAACACTTGGCGTTGGCTTAAAACCAAATGATCGAATGCCTCCGGACCTGCCTCGGTTAGAAGAGGCTTTTCAAGAACAGGAACTCTGCTGTTTAAAAATAAAAATGCATAAAATTATTCTTCTACTCCAACTGTTCTTGGTAACAAAGAGGGAGCCTGATAATTAATTCTGGGGCGAGGGAAGTAAAGAGAAAAGCTGGAGAGGAATGAAGCATGATTGGACAAGGTTTCAAAAATAAATGAATTTAAATTATTTAATTTTCAAAATATTACAGTAATCAACCCAGAAATGATATTTAAGAATGGAATATTGGGAGGGAACAAACCTTCAAATTTCCTCAAATTTACAGAATAGCTTTGGTTTAGACCCAAATTATTGCCATTCATTGCTTTTTATTGAATTTCTTATCAAAGCGCAATTTCGATTTTATTTTAATTTTTTTTTAAGTTTTTGGATCATTCGATTAGAAAAATTCTTATGAGATTTAACATGGGAATTCCCTATTCGGATGATTCTGAAATTTACACGAAATTGCAAAATGGCATGAAAAGAAACCAAAGGCAATTATTTGGCCCTAAACTGAAGCATTTCTGTAAATTTTAGAAAAATCGAAGGGTTACATCTCCCCAAGTTCCCTTGTAATATGAACAAAAAATTACTTTCAAGTTCATTGGTGACTTCTGATTGCCTCAAAAATTGCAATAGACAATGAACGAGAGAAGTTAAAGAGGGGCATTAGAGCAGCAATTTTTTAAATCTAATTATTTTGCCACATTTGATCACGAAGTCTACAAAGGAACAAATTAAATTTCAATAATAAAGGGAAATAAAGGCATATTCCATAAAATAGATACCCTTATGGCTCCATCCTCAATATTTTACTAACCATTTCAAATTTTCCCAAGTTTTATATTTAGGTCTGGGCTTCTCGCTTAATGCTAAATCCCATATATCGATCGAATCCTCAATGGCTCTGCCGAGCGAAGCAACGCTAGACGGTGTAGTATCAGTTTCCATAAATCCTTCGTCCTCATCGATCTGCCCTTTATCGTGATTACTCTTAGCCAATGGAATCAGCCCCATCTCAATCGTCCTTCTTGGTCGATCCAAAGGCCCAGACTCCAATTCTATGTTATGCTCAAGCAAAGGAGATGGTACCTCGCTCAACTCCGGAAGTTCTAGTTTTGTCTCGAGAGAACATGGATAGGACACGGAGCGCAACAATGCCCCAAACAAGTTATCAGTGGCGTGCTCATCTTTAGAAGAATGAGATGATCCCATGTGATTGCACTTTAGTGGCAATTTGTTCAATGAGAGGCCAGGCATCAAGGTGAACACCTTGGGATCAAATGAACTGCCGTCATACAGATTTTGGAAAGGGCAATCAAACTCCACAGTTTCAAATACTCGACTGAAAAGAGAAAAAAAATACAAACGAATGAGACACAATATTCTGGCTTCTCTATTTAATGTCCTAGAGTAATTATTTGCATATTTCAATAAAATTTCTAAATGAATGTTCTCTATTTGGTTAACCTTTGATAACGTGAATACGAATAAATTGGTTCTTCCATGTCATGCTGATAACGATGAAATCTGGATCTCCCAATTTCAGGCATATCAGGGCTGCATTCTTGCTTTAGATATAACAAAAACTGCAAAATATTCCTCAGGTAGTAGTGCTTAGAATCCCATTGACATAGGGTGTCAGTTAAAGCTTCTAATTTTTCTGCTTCAAGCATTCTGTTTTGCAACCGCTTCTCATAACAAACAGCGTAGAGATGATCATAAACGGTCATTGGGGACGCGGGAGTCTCGTCAACTAAAAAGCACAATGTTGACATAAATCTTACAATTTTAATTTTACTGTAAATTTCTGAAAAGATTCACAGAATCATTAATGAATTAATTAATACAAAGGAAGAAATAAAACTAAAATAAATTGAGATATTACAATCAGCTTAAGAAAATAAAACTTTGAATTATACCTGATCCATGCTTGGTCAACAGGCCTTCGTATATGGTCATTGTTAATTTTTTAGTCAAGAGGCCCAGATTCAATGGCTTATGCCCTAGCTGTGGAGTGTGCTCATTTGATAAACTTAATCCTCCATGGAATATCTGTTGCTTTGCTAAATCCTTAATAATGCCCAATATACTACTGCTTTGATCCATTATTAGTTAGAACTTGTTATCTGAAACAAAATTCTTAAATTAGGCGCATAAATTCTTTAAATTACCAAGTTGGTTTTGAACAATATGACCTTGCAGATCCATCAAGTACCTGTAAGGAATTGATGGACAAACTGTGACTGTAAATGGCAGTCACACCTTTTCACGTACAACTCTTAACTGCTTTATGAAATGGGCCCAGGTTGACACTAAACGTAATTTCAAAGCCCATAAACATTTTAATTGTTTATTAGAGTTATTTTTTTAGCATAACATCACAGCAAAAAGTTGTCACTTGCTGTTTTTGCGCGCAAAACGGTAATCATCTGTTGTGAGGTTGTAACGCCACCTGGCTATACATCTGTGCATCTTTCGCGCCATTTATCTTCCGGTTGCTATGGTGTTCTTCTAATCTACCTTATCAGTAGTTTATTGGAAACAATTTAGGGAGCATCTATATTCTAATAAAATATTACAATAATCGAATTCAAAAGCAAAAAGTCATGAACTTGAATATGAAATTTACAAATTATAATAAAACTTTGTATACATCACAACCACAAGTAGCCTACAGCAAATGAGGTTTTTCATAAGTCAAGTGCACTACTGGAAATTTTTTTAAGTTTTTTTACCCTTGGATTTCATTAAATTCCTCACATTCATATGCCAGATATGTACACATCACATAACCAATTAACTAATTCCTTGGTTGAAAATACGTTAAAGTATAATTTATACCATAAACGCCAAAAAAATCCACTTTATTTAGGATAATTATAACATTTAAACGTTTTGTACTGGTT
Source organism: Proteroiulus fuscus (assembly GCA_034700285.1). NCBI lineage: Eukaryota > Metazoa > Arthropoda > Diplopoda > Julida > Blaniulidae > Proteroiulus > Proteroiulus fuscus. The sequence goes on along the minus strand of JAQIXP010001832.1, from coordinate 3,736 downwards.
TATAAATTCCTATTACCATTATATTTAAAAAGCATGCTGAAGTATAAAGTTATAACAATAATCAACGTCTAGTAACTTATGATAGTAATTGCTCCACGTCAACGTTTAATACTGTTTGAAAGAATCTAAAATAAACGATTATATACTAATGTTGGAATTTTTATTTCAACATTTACAACTCTTTATTTTCATAATAATTTTGGCTTCGAGCTACATGGAAAATCAAAAGTAATAAGGTGCAGCTTTGAGCATGCACATGACCAGTGAGCATACCTAGTGTATTCATAAAGAAACACTACTTTTAAAACAAAACAACTGTTTATTCATCCTGCACTCAGTTTTAGAAAAAAAAATCTTTTCCAAATGCTAGCCCATATTAATAAAAGGTTCACAAACCCTGTTCTAGATTTAAATTTCCAGTTAGTTATATTAGAATTAAAAATAAGTTTACCAACCATCTTCAAAATCACACAGATATAGATCTATACATCAGTAATATGCATCAATTCCAAAAAGAGATGCAACTTAACATTATTAATAATATACCCAAATTAAACACATTACACATTTAATTAAACGAGTGAATGGCATATCACAATTATAATCATAAAGCTCAATGATTACATCAGTAAACTATAACAAACAAAATATACTTAAAATTCGTTTTTGTATACATAAACCTATATAATATAACATAACATAGAATTCATTAAAATTAAATTAAATTTATAAAATTCACAAAAGTCGAATCACTAAGATGTCAAATTTCACGTAAAACACAACATACGAGTTTTTTAAAGTTATTTAAACTATTAATTATTAAATTAGACGGCGTTTGCATTTTCCAACGCTCTCATTTCACCCCAAAGCCATAAAATTACAAATATTGCTTCCCATCGCCCATTAAATATAACTAGACTTACTTATAATTGGGAATTTCCTGATTTTTATTGGCATCCTTACGGATTTCGGCATTTAAAACTATGGAATCCTCACCGAGAATCGAGCACAGCTCCTTGAGCCTATGATGGGATTGTGGCACGCCACTAAGCTGCGCTTCCAATCGTTGCTTCTCCTCTTTCAATGTTAGCCGAGTGTTGGTGTCTAATGGTTCGAATCTCCAATTGCCTTCTCCGTCAAACTGAAGCAAGTGCGTGTGGAATTTCCTGCAAATGATAAAAAAAGTGTTGATGTAGACTTTCCGTTCTTTCGTAAACACCTTCAAGATTGATTTCCCTACCACAGAGACGGCCGATGCGTAATTGTCAATAACGTGATTCCCGTATCTTTGGCCGTCTGATAAATCTGCCCTTCGACGTCGATGGACACGGCACTCGTGCATTCGTCGAGTAGGGCATACTTTGGCCGGTGATAGAACAGACGTGCGATTCCCATACGTTGTTTTTCGCCTCCAGATAGAATGTCCTTCCAGTCAGATACGGCATCCCAGCCTCCCTCGCGTTGTACAATATATTGCAAATGGACAATATCCAATATTTTTTCCAAGTCTCCGTCATCGAACCCTTTACGCCTGAAATCTTCCTGAGTATCTGGATAAATAACTTGATCGCGTAAGCTCCCCAAAGACAAATAAGGCCTATAAGAAAAAAAATGTAAAGTATAGGATTTCAATAGGTATAAATTCAGGGATATCAGCAAATGCTTTTCTGATGTCAAAAATTCAGCAAATATGATTTTAATACAAAGCAAAAAAATGCAGAAAAACTGTGGAATTTATTACTCTTGTCTGATGTCAAACATTCAGAAACTATTATTTAATATAAACCAAAAAATGCAGAAAAACTGTGGAAAACTGCAGTACTTTTCTGAAGTATTCCATTTTTTCCTCTAAACTTTTTTGCCATCAGATTCTGCAGTTTAATATGGAACTTTTGTTTGTTAGGATGAAATAAAACTGGACCTTTGAGGAATGTAAAACATCTGATCCGTAGGTGGTTTGTGAAGAATTCCTCGGAAAACCGGCCACAGTCCACTTAGGATGCGAAATAGAGAGCTCTTGCCACAGCCGTTGGGACCAGAAATGAGGACGTGTATCCCCGGCTCCATCTACAACCGAAAGTAAAGCATGTTCAGCAAATGTGTGTCTAAACACGGAAAGAAAATCGTTTTATTTATCTCAAAGTAGGTGCATACCGCAAAGGTTAAGCTAGGAACAACGACGTCGCCATTGGGTGTGATAATGGGCACATCCTTCAGAGTAATGCTTCCGGACGTTAGTACGGTGGTTCCCTTGCGCAGGTTGGCAACGAAGGCGGCATTGGACGAAGACGAATTCAACGCCGTGGTGATTCCGTTCTGGTAGCGTCCAGCACCCACTTGCTTGAATACCTTGAGCATATTTGACACTCGGGACGTGTAACCGGCCAACTCCACAATCTTTAGATGAGCAATTTTTACAAACATTAAGCAAATATAAAATATTTTGCTTCAATATTTCACAATGAGAGCTAACCTCTTTATAGGAAGACATGAGACGCTCTGTGGCATCAGCTCCAGACAGCAACAGATTTTTAGAAGTTGCAAAAAATTGTGTGCGACGACTCACCGCTGTATCGGCAGTTGAGGCTAAATCGAAAAAAAATTAACAATGGAAATCAGCATATTTTCCAAAGACTTTTCATATTGAGGGAAAGTCAATTAATAGTTAATCCATCAATAGTTGTTTCCTGCATAGGACCTATAACCTTATAATTTCAATTATTTGGCATTCTTTTTCAACAAAATTTGAAATTCATATTCCCTGCAAATAAATCATGCAAGAGTGATCATGGGGATACAAAAAAAAGAGTTCATTAGCCTCGCAAAAATGCTTTAATTAAAACGAGAATATGTAAACCAGCTTTTAAGCAGTGCAGTTCTGGATTAAGATCTTATTTTTATTACCGTTACATTTATTAAAAAAATATAGTTAAAATTCACGTTAATTTTTAATTACATACCCAAGTTTGGTCTCATTTAAAAAATAATGTATTTGCATAGCTACTGCAATTTCGCACATATTCGCCAGAATTTAATTAAAGTACAAAATAAGGGCATGCACTAAACTCCTTTTGCAAAAAATCCATGATAAGGTGGTAGGCCTACCTAGCCTTAATCGAAAAGCAAAAAATATATAACATTTACACGTAATTGGAGATTCGTGTACCAGGTGAATATTCATATATATAATGGCATGAGAAGATTTTTAAACACGGCATTGCTTGTGGCCAATGACGTACTTATTCAATTACCTGTAGAGTTAATTAGTGAAAAATATATGCGTGCTCTTTAATTGTCAATTTGCCATGCAAATGTAAAATGCAAGGTTAGCAGATTTGACAAGGTTGTCTCAATATCCAAGGGAGGTTTACAAACTTCAAAGTTTGTGACATGTTAATTGGATAGGTATTGTGAATTTTCAAGATATGCAGTGTGACTTTTTATTGTGATATGATAATATGAGCAATTAAATAAAGTGTTAATTTCCACGATTCAAACATAATACATGTAGGCCTATGTTCCAAAAATTTGCCTTTTTTACATTCAACACATACATAATTAGTATTAGGGTCAAAAGTTCAACAATAATCTTATAGCAATAGGCGTGTTTTAGCGCTATTACCCTGTTACCATTTGGATACAACCTGTTATCATAGCAATATCTACCTAAGTAGGTGATGTACCAAATGAGGTAACAGAAATTATGGATGCTTCGTACAGGAAAATCATCGAATGA
>JAQIXP010001831.1:0-16883 GCA_034700285.1 Proteroiulus fuscus | reverse complement strand
CCCGTTCTTGAGTTAGAACAGTTTGAAGAAAACGAATTTAACATTGAAATCCCCATAGGCCCCATGCTGTTAAAAGTGTGGACAGCCCCCTTAAAGCACCTTAAAATGCAAAGAAATATGTGTACTGGGGCTTACTTGAATTAAATGCTAACAGTCACATCCAGTAATTGAAAGTATTTAAAGTAGGCATAATTAGGCAACACACTGACCTGTAGAAACAGATATTTAGCCCATGCTGGTGCACCTGAAAGGTTCCAGTCTATATGTTCTGAATGAAAAGAACAGTCCACAATTGTTTTAGTCATAACAACAAGAGGAAATTGTTGGAAAAACTTGTCTTATATAATGATCAAGCTTCACTTGATTAATAGAGCAGATAAAAACGAACAAGCAATAAGACAAAATTACCACTGCACCTATTAATGTATTTATCTTGCATGGCATACACACACACACAAATGTACCGGCATTATCAATAGCCCGTTACAGTAGAAATATAATTGCTGTTTAATTTATATATACATGAATATTATATGCAACAGTAGCCTATGTACAACACAATTTAATAGCTGCATAATGTGGATACGTAATCTCATCAGTATGAATGCATGTATTATAGTCGAAGTTTAATTATAGAAAAATAACCATTAAACATGTACCGGCACATGTATACATAGCTATGGGCATTTAATTCACTATACATACTGCAAATTTGGTCTCATTTATCAGACTCTATATAATGCTTGTTTCAAAAAAATGAAAAATTGTATATGATATAGGCTTATATACATTCACAACAAAAGCCATAAACTGAATGAGCACACGTGGGCTATTGTTATCAATATTGAAACATATATAATTGATCGCTATGACATTTCAATATGGCATTCCTTGTATAAGATTCAAATAGAAAGGCAATTATCTCACTTTTGTATATACTCTCATTTTTTACTTTAAATTTAGGTCAGAAATTGATTACCAATACACAGTTTAGCTATTTTTTTAAAATTTGTATGGACAAGACTTCCTCTAACTTGCATTAACTTGAGAATTAAATTGATGTATAGAGTGTAATATTCTTATACATGGGTAGACCTATATGCATAATACTTATGCCATCACATGCAAAGCCTCCACTGGTTACAGAGAAACATTTGGTGGAAAAAGAGCACTGATTGGGAATATACTATAAAGCCTACAACTACTGCATCAGTTAAGGGGTTGTCAGTTCACTCTTTACTTGGAACAAATAAAACCATGCAGCTAACAATGGCATGGGCCAGTTTAAGGGGGCTGTCCACACGTTTAACAGCATGGGCCTATGGGGATTTCAATGTTAAATTCGTTTTTTTCAAACTGATATAACTCAAGAACGGGTAAAAGTTGAACAATGGGGTTTTATTTTTTAAAGATTATTAAATTTACTAAAAACTGTAATATGATTATGACGTCACATGCATTCTGAATGTAGTTATCGATTTTCAAAGTTGACTGATCCGTTTTTCCATGCTATTTTACATAGACGTGAAATTTTTCCCAAAATTTAACGGATCTCAATATCGGCTGAGCAGATAACGATGGGGTTTGATTTTTTGGAAAGCTTATTTAATTTACTACAAATTATGTAAGCGTGATTTCGTTATTACGTGCATTCTATATTTATTTATCGAATTTCAAAGTTTACCATTGAGTTTTTCACCACATTTTGCCCGATTGTACAGCTCACAGGGCAGATAAACAAAAAAATCGTGCATCACGTTTTAGTAAATTTAATTGTCCTTCATAAAAAATCAAACCCCGTCAATTTATGTTTAGCCATTATTGATTAATTTGTACTTTTACTTAACATGGAGATTCCCATAGGAGCATGCATTTTGTTAAAAGTGTGGACAGCCCCCTTAATAAATGGCATATAAATGAGTAAAGCAGTATAGCTTTCCTTCGCCAACCATGTTACCAAATGCATTTTAATCAAGTGGAATTGTTTTTCCTCTTCTTTTGAAAACGGATTTAAGGAATGGTTTTAAATTTGTCTTAACTGGTCTTATACCCCCTTCAAAATTTCAAAAAAGAAATTAACAAATTATACATTATATACATGTACCTTATACTCTAGCTGCTAAACATCAAGCAACATTTCTCATGTGTTTTTCATTGCACCAATCCATAAATAAACGCACTTTACAGCTGTTTAACTTTTGGAAACTGACACATAACAAGCTAACAAGCCAAAATAAACAAATTAGGCTCTATTGAGCCTGGTATTAATTTAACATTTTCATGTTTTAGTTTGAAGTTAAGTTAGTTAAACTGGCATTTTTCATCAGGCATTGCATGTGAAATATGGGTTTACTATACTTAAACCACGAGGTATATAGTTTTTTTTAACTGAAAACATGCATGTGGAAAGGAAGGTTTTTTGAAGCATCACCATGACATATACCACACAAGATGTTTTCCTAAGTCAAGACATATATATGACAAGAAATAAAATGTTCAAAGGATTCGTGCCATTTTTTCAGAAACATCAAACATTCCACATTTCGGTTTATTTTTAAATTTAAAAGAAAAATTATGAGGTTTTGGGAATAAACAATTTAATCTTATTTATACTGGATGCTTTTCACAAGTCCAAATACTACATAAAAATACCATCAACATCAAAGTGATGAGCTACGATTATTTAAGTGACCTTAAGCCCTGTGTGTAATCCTGTTTAAAGTCAGGCTACAAAATTAATGTAAAGGGTTTGTGACAACTATATGCTCGTAAGGGAGCTGTCTGATATAGGCCTAGATGGTTTAATTCAGAAGTGGTGAATTTGCAAAAAGTGGGTTTCGAGATAATAGCGTTTTCGTGGAAAAATGGTATAACTTGAAAATAAACATTGTTAAAAGGCTGAAATTCGGTGAACAGATAGAACAATATATATCTTTTATAGGGAATGCGTTAATTTTTGTAAAGAAAAGGCTTAAAAATGCAAATTCGCCCTTTTTACTTTAACTAAGAATGCAAAATAAATTTAGTGTGAAGTCGCCAATTTGCACATCCATGAGTTTTCCTATTGAATAAAAAAGAATGCAACAAAAAAAAGAAGAAAAAAATTAACGAAAATTGTCAAATTCGCCACTTCTTTTTTAATAAAAATCCAGGTATGGAGAAATTTTTAAAATGTAAACTGACGAATCGTACTATTCACCACTTCTAACTCTTAGAAATGACAGGTTGTGGCTTATTCGCTACTTTTCACTTCTGTAACTTTAACAATTATTAGTTAAATTACTTTCTGTAATTTTAGGTTCATTGGGGACACTTCTAGGATCACAATGATATAATTATCTCATTTTTGACAAATTGGCGAATTCACCACTTCTGAATTAAGCCATCGATAATAAGTCCATCACGTAATATTAATGTTAGGCCTCTACTATTTTGCGAATTCAATGTGGCACAATTGTAATGAGGTGTCATCGATATATCTGCACCTCATTTTTGCTTTGTTTTAAAGTTTCAAATGTTTTTCAGAAATTTCTAAATCTAAATTCAATACAATTTAGCAGTATATATACCATTCAGCCAATAAGCAAGAGTTCTGATGCAATATGGATACCAGGCTAGAATATTTTATAAAAGATATATAAGTATATAGTATACCCAGTTATGAAAATTTAAAGTAATATGAAAGAAAAAAAAATAATGTAATACATGCATGGTGGATGCACCTGTCTGTTCTATAATATCATTTTCCAGAAGACATAAGAAATAGCCTTGGGTATTAAATCTTAAACGAAGATCAATTCTTTACAATGATGGCGTGTTTCCTTCCGTTCAAAAGTGTTTTTTTTTTACAATTAATTACAACAGTAAAAATTAGCAGGTGAGGCATGAAATTCTCACGGCCAAAAGCCCCACAACAGTCTCTGCAGACTGACAAAAAAGTGAACCTGCAGTTCGCTTTGTCTCACAGCAATCAAACAGTAAACAAGAAAAGTCTCTAAAATTCCCAAACTAAACAAAATAGAGCTACCACAATATTATTCATAAAGAAAACAAACATGTCAGTCGTTTATTTATTTTATATAAACAATTTTCTTCAAATTATTCATGCATGCCAAAATCTAACCGCAATTTTTGGTACAAAAACAGAGTTTACAGATTTTTAGAAAGGAAATTCCAACTCAAGAAATTCGCTATTTTGTAAATCTACTAAGACTATGTGCATTACCATAACTATACAATGTATTACTCAATGTGAGACATAAATAGGGGATTAAAAACAGAGACTTCTGTGGAAAAATTCATTAAACAAGTCCATTACTGCGATTCATGAAGCTATAGCTAAAAGGGAAAGTCCCACTTTAAAAGAAAGGGGTTGTAGGAAGAAGAGAATGAAAAATTATAAAATTCATCTAAATTCAAATTTGATGTGAGCAAATGTCCTGAATACATGGATTTAGTTGAAAATCAAGGCCCAAATAGGCGCTATTTCACTGACAGTATGTAGCGCCCTCTACTGGATGAAAGGCATCAGCTCTCATGAAACTCGTAGCCACGCATGTCCAAGAGAGCGCCACCAACTTTCATGCTGAAATCTGTGAAAAAATGTGTATTTGGCAAACGTCGTGATTTCTACAATATTTAAATTTTGCAGCAATAATTATTGCATGTCACAGCCATTCATATCTAGTAAGTGTGTACGACTTAAATATCCCTTGTTACAAAGTGGAACTTTTCCTTTAACTATGTATCACATTTGGTCTAGGAAAAACAATACGGCGTCCAAAAACTGGCCTGAGAACCATTAGCCCATTTTTAAAAATGGGTTTCAATGGGTTCCCCATAGACGAATACTAAGGGCTTTGAACAATATTTTTGCAAAGTCATTATTAAATTCGCATAAGAGCAATAACAAACGACTTTTTTTGTTATCTAAAAATTTAGCAGCATTTTTCAACCTGCATCAGAAACATACATTCCTTGGGCATTACCTGAAGAAAATTTCTTATCAAAAACAATTTAGAAAACATTAACTCAGCCAGGGTATTGAAACCATTGTAATAACTATATCCAAAAACGCCCATTTTTCTGGTCAATGGAGTCAACAAGCCATTCTCTTCAGCTTCAGTATATACCGGTATATACAGAAACCCAGGGAGAGAGCCACAGAGGCCTTCTGCAGATGCAATTGCATGGAATGAAGTTGAATGCACTGCAATATATGCAATTTAAGATTCTATCAAGTTCTTTTTTCCCAAATGGTTGGCACGTAATTTTTGTTCACATCATAAATACTTAGATATATACACAGCACAGGAAGGTAGACCTATCCTATGATCAGTGAATTGCTTTTGATATAAAAATGTCTCTCTTTCTAAAACTATACATTTGCTCGTAATTACATGTTTCAGTATACCTGCATGTAAAGGAGCCACTAAATCTTGAAAATATTCTTTCCTAACTTTGCCTGACTAAAAACAAATAACAGTTTACAGTTTCAGTAAAGCTTGCGTTATTTATGTAATCAAACATTAAATTTTAATTTATTTAGTTAAAAATCTCCATGCATATACAACAATCGGAGAAAATAATTCAGAAAATAAAGTCATGGTTAAATGTGGTTTCACAACTCATTTGCCTGTCTTTAGCTTGATCGAGTTTCTTAAAGGGACAGTCCCACTTTGTGACATATGAATCTTATAAAAAAAATAAGATTCTTAACAATAAAAAAGGGCCAAAAATCAGTAATTCAGAAGTTTCTAAAAAAGAGGATAGACGCCATTTTTATACTAGTCCCCCCACCCAGGCAGAATGGCGCTGCTTGCAAAGGGAGTTCAAGTTGGCTTCACTTTATTGCCATGGAATATTTACCTGCATTCTCTGTTATGCAAAAACTTGTACACCATCGATCAAGTATATTACAAGAGGGATTGACAAAATGACTTCTAACATGGCTACTATCATCCATCGATATTTTTATCCTCATTGGCAGGTTTCAAAATTAAATAACTATTGAATGTTAATCATAAATTAAATTTCAATTTATACGCTCTTCTTGTTTCCCCCCCCCCCCCCCCCTCCTTTCTTGCAAAAAATGCTTGAGGTAAGGTGGAACTGTCCCTTTAAAATATGGACAAAGGTGCCTAACTTTTTACAATTTTGCCTGACTTTGCAGGTCAATGGCAACTATAAATCAAGAAATTTTTTTAAAAATTACTTTGAATTTGCTGATTAAAATTAATCCCCTATACATATTCCGTCTCAATAATTTTTGGATCCGGACCCGCCACCTAGCGACAGTATTATTTTAATCGTTTGCAGCTGCCTTCCTGGAATCACCCGTGAAAAGCAACAGTAAACAAACGATCATAACAAAACTGGCGCTAGGTGGCACAATTGGAACCGATCACAGCTGACTTGAGATTAGGTTTTTTGTAACCATTTTATAATTTTTTAAAATGTTATACGCCAAATTTGGCCCAGATTACTTTAACATACATGTACTTAAGACTAATCTCAAGAAAAAAATAAACAAATGTTTTGTCTTGCATTTTTGGAGCACTAAAAATAGGAGGTGAAAGGGCGCCAGCAAGTTGTAAAAATGTTTATGGTGAGTACCTCATGAGTCCACCAGCTGCTGACTAAAACAATCAACACCATCCTAGTGCCATAATTTAGGACATTCCAATTGAAAAGTTGGAGGAATTGAAAAAGTTACTATAAAAGTCAACTTTACCACAAGGTAAGGCAAGCATTGCAGATAACATACAATTTCCCCAAACTTTTCCTAACCAAAACAAAAACTTTCTCTTGACATTTAATGCACACATTATCCATAACAGCTAGCAGTCATTTTGTAAATTTTAAAATTGAAATATTTACATTGAAAAATGAATAATTTAAAAAATTACACTGCGTTAAATTTAAAGTACAATTGAAGAAGTGAAATCAAAAACCACATGAGTCCAGATTTTTACTTTGAGAAAAATGTGTTTAGAGAGAATTCAGATTTATAGCATTAAAATTAATTCTTTTTAAATTCTGATCTTAATTTTTAAGATAGAAACTCGTGCTTTGGTATGCACTTTTACATTTCGGTTCCCTCGAAGGAAATCTACTTGTTTTGAATCCACTTTAACCCTACACCCAAATTTGGGTACCTAATACCCAAAATTTTGCACATAATGAAACTGGCATTTTTCATCTAAAGTGGTCAAAATGAGCTACTATTTTCCTATCTTACCCCAATTTTTAATTTATTTAATGGCTGGATAGCACAACGCTTTAGCTACAATTTTCTGTAAATATCTCAATTTCAGCACAAAAAATGGACTCTTGTGCTTTTTACGACACCTGGCGGTAGAATTTTTCAAATATGATTAGCCTATATTTTTGATACCAGGTGATGCTGTTTTTATATTTTGGATCCAGTGAATTTCTTGAATCTTTCAAGGATAATTATTAATTTTGCAAATGCAAATCAACGTTTTAAAATCAGAAAAAAATCGCGCCACCTTCCAGCAAATATTCACAACACAAATGTAGAATTAATTTCTATGGTGCCTTCCCCTAGCAAACTTAAAACTCTATAGGCCTAGGCTAAATGTCATCATTAAATTTCCCTGACTGTCAGCTGGGCTATTTTGGGATTTTCCTTGACTTTCCAGGTCAGTCTGAACCTTATCCAAAAAATCTGATCTTTTCAATGACTCGCATGCCCAGACATCAGCAAATACAAACAAGTCTGCTAGGTGTAATAAATAAAATGCATGTTTAAGCAGTTCTTTTCATTTGCAGGTACAAAAAAAAAGCTGAGAGAGCAATTACCCAACATGGTAATACTAACGTATACTACAGCTCGTTACTAAAGGAAAGTAAATACGCAAATGCGCACCATTTGGTCATTCATCCTTCAAAATCAAGGTAGTATTTACTGCTGTTGTATGTATTTACGTTCATTTTGGCCTTATAGTGATGAGGTAGAGTGGGCGTGACAATGCCATGCATGACTTTTTCGGTTGTGGTTGTTAGTAGCTACAGAGTCAAGAACCTGTACCTACACCTGTGTTATGCATCCCAGGTTGAATAACGAAAACATAGCATCAAAACAAGTAAAGAAAAGAAAAAACCAGCAACTATATATAGAGGGATTTATACAGTTTACCAGCTATTCAGAAAGGTTGTTAAATACGAAAGAAAAACACGAAAAGAATTTATAATTGCCTTCATTGGAGTGAAATTTTGAGGAATTCGTGGAATGTACGTACACACGTGGCCATATTGACAAGTCATGTGTATAGTAGCCATCACTGCTCTGACCACCCAAAAGTCACAGAAGAAAAAAACATATAGTTAACTATAAGAATCGATCCAGCAAATGCCAAATCCAATTTAACTACACATCAAAGTATCCATTTGTATCCATTGGAAATTAAAAGAAACACAATAAGATCTCATTCAACTTGCCTGTTTTTCTCAAATAATCTATATATTTTTTCCACCATCAAAAGATTCACATTTTCAGGGACTTTATGATCCATCCTCCAAATGACAAACCCAAGTGAAGTCACATTTCAGTGTGATGTCACATGAGTCCTTTATTGGCAAGTAGGCCATAAACTGCCAAACTTTTTAAAAATCCCAATTTACATTTTGCTTAAGTTTCATAAGGTCTGTAAAGTTAAAGGGAAAGTACCACTTTGAAAAAAAGGTAATGGCAGGAGGACGAGCCTGAAAATGAGGAACGGCATGGAAATTGCAATTCGATTTGAGCCCACCAATCAATAAATAAAATGTCCTGAATACATGGATTTGGTTGAAAATGCAAGGCCCAAGTAGGCGCCATTTTACTGACAGTACGTAGCACCCTCTACTGGCTAAAAGGCATCAGCTCTCATGAAACACATCGACATACACGTCCCAGAGGGTGCCACCAAATGGCACTGCTTGCTGATATCTATGGAAAAATGGCATCTAGGCCTAATATGTATTTTACAAACATCGTAATTTCTTTATTATGGAAACTCTGCTGCAGTTAGTATTGTCACAGCCATTCACATCTAGTAAGTGTGTACAACTTAAATATTCCTCGTTACAAATTGGGACTTTCCCTTTAAGATACCCAATACCTGTACGATAGGCCTACTAATTAAATATGATTTACTTCAGATGCATTTCTCCTAGAATAATTTCTTAAAAATTTCATAAATTTCGAAACTGATATTTCAGAAAACTGTATGATATAGGTCTACGAAGGATTCCATCACTATTCCCTTTAGCCAGCATAAAAGCTAAACAACAGAAAAATTCTTTAAAAAAAAAGAGACCAAAACAAAAAGCTGGGGAAAAAATAAGTCCTTCACATTCCCAAAATGAGGTGAGCAAAGGCCCATGGGCGGCGCTGGAATTGCAGAGTGTGGGTAATACAAAAGGCACCCTGCCACAACATTTGAGGGGGGTAAAACAACGGAAGAAGGCAATTCACCAAAAGTAGGGGTGGTCGGAAGGGTTTCAGAAGAGGAAAAAAAAAAGTCCCATCCTTATCGATTTTCCAATGGCGGACCTGGGCTGATGGGGAAGTATCAATTTCGATAGACACGCATAAGGAGGGGATAAATGATAAAGCCAATCGAAAAGACCCAAAAAACCAAAATTTCAATCGATTAATATGCATCTCTTCTAACAACTTTTCACATCCTCACAAATACAGTTGTAATGATCCTCGGTACTCCGGAATAGAAGCAAAAAACCAGCAGATTCTCCCCGAAAAAAACGAGGTTACAGATGCGGCACACACACATGGATAATGCATATGCCTCATACTCAAATATTTGCTGTCCTAAATATGAAATGTGTACGTTATTGGAAGAATTTTCCAAAATACCAGAATATTAACTTATAGAAATGTTTCCCAAAATAAACGAATATTCAAGAGGTTGCGAATTTTCGTGAATTGTGAAGTATTTCAAGAAAACTCCTTCGATGATATCATATCCTGTCACTTTTATATTACATTCACGAAAAGGTCGATTGCATTTAACGATATTATTTTAAAAAATTTCGTATTTTTAAATGAAACTTATTTCCAATGTTGCCAGATATAAGGAGTTACCAGCAGGAAACTCACCAAATGTAGGGACAAATAGTAGTATTTGTGTTTGGTCACACTGCTCTCTATTGCCATTGGTTTACAATACTCAAATACGAAATATAGGCCTATATATATACAAGTGTATACTGACTGACGTTTTTCTAATTTGAATTTCGTTTGATATAATTTCGTAAATAATTTAACGAAATTTTGCACCCTCTATTTTACAGGTTTTTTTCCCCAAATAATATCCGAGAGGTTGCAAAATGTCGTGAAATTATTTAAGAAATAATATAAAACGAAAATCAAATTGGGAAAACGGTAGTCGTGTATATATTTTGTATTTGAAGTTGCGAAAATAGAAAATTTTGTTAACTTTTTATTAAAGCCCTGTGAGCCAATGACAATAGAGAGCAATGTGACCAAATACAAATACTGCCTATTTGTCCCTAACATCTATGGGTTTCCTGCTGGTAGCTCCTTATGTCTGACAGCATTGAGATTTCGTTTTATTTATTTCAAGTCTTATTTAAAAATACGAAAAAATAAATAATATAAAATAATTTTATGAAATACAATGCCTTTTCGTGAATATAAAAAATGTACAGGATATTCGTGAATTAATTTACAATTAACGAAAATTCGCACTCTCTTTTAGAGGACTTTTACGAAATTCGCCGATAACACAACGAAAAAGAGCCTTTCTTGGTTACAAGCATATAGGGGTCTCACAGGGTGAATTCAACTTCCAAAAAACAAGTGAAATTGACCCCAGCATTAATAATAAGCGGTACATTAAAGCCAATGAAATGTATTAAAATAAGTGTAAATTGGTAAACTGGGCAAAATATGAGATATAAATAAGAATTGCCAAAATATCTAGGAAATACAGGACATCAGTGACCCCGAATAATGCAGAATAAGATGCATAATTATGGAATGAGAGAAAAGAGAGAGAGACTAGTCTTAAAAACATCTAAAATACTGCTGCAATGGATGCATGGCGGCAATGCAATGGCTTCATCTGGGTTAGTCCATCCTAGCAAAACACAGATTCCATGGAAGTTCACTCCTAAAACTGCAGCTGCAGTGTCGCATATCGGCTGCAGTGTGTTTATTGCAGAGATGAGCATCTCTTTAGTACAGAAGCCATGAAGGAAAGGCTTCTGGCACTGGGGGTACTTCCCAGGTAACCAGCCCCCCAATCCCCCAAAAACTGGTTCCAGACGACGAAGGTGTGGTTGGATTTGCTCCAGAAACCACTAAAAACATCACAGCCGGCCAGATGGACGACCAAACCGTGGTTTTTGCCGCAGAATTTCCGTAGCATGGCCAAAATTTCGACAAAAAATGAATCGGGAATTCTTCTTACCTGACCCAATGATCCTGGCGATTACTAGCAGTGCCAAAATGTGGCATGGTTTCTTCATAACCATCTCATCTATCTTCTTACTATGCTAGGCTCACACAAAAAAACAAGACCGGGGGTGTAAAAAAAATTAAAAAAAATAAAAAAAAAGATGGAGTGGTCCTTTGGTGGTACGGTCCAGTTTAGGATTTTCCTTCGGTAGTAGTATATTATGTAAATATGTGTAATCACCAATCCTTGCTCTTTTCCTTCGATGGAATAAACGTTATTTTCACTAAGGCATACATTTGCTGCAGCAATCCGACGCTCTCCTCGCAACGTACACTCGGGAGCGTTGACGCCAAGCGTTACCTCTTCGCTAGCTCAACTGACGAGCAGCGAAAAACGGCAAATTTTGCCCTCTTCAAAACGAGCCAATGGCATTGAGAGGTTGTACATATTCAAACCAGGCAAAACTGGGCGAGTATCCAACCCGGCTGAAAATTTTCAAATAACTAATGGAAAAAAATCAAAAAATACTGATTTCGACCGGTGGTCTAAACCCAAAATGGAAGCTTGAATCCATTGGGAGAGATTCTGCTGAGAAAATTTCATTTCTGCATAGAAAACACGGGCTACGGCAGCCGACGGAGAAAAATACGCCGGTGTCAGAAATGATGGATTAGACTGGTATGGCAAACGGAGGTTTTAAATTTTAAATCGCCAAACCTGTTCCCGCCAGGAAAAGTAAACAATTCGAGTTTTGAATTTTGAATACCTGTGGTCCATTATTTATTTTTTTGCGAGCAACTGAGCCCGCGGGGCTAACGTACATTTTAGGCAGTTTAACAAATCTGAATGATGAAGTGAGCATCTGCATAATGATATGTATGAAAGAAATTACTTGAAGTCATTGCATGTTTCCATTAATTAGCAAATTTTATGAGAGAAATTGTGAATTTATTGTCGTAGGGTTGCATGTCAGTGTAGAAATTTGAAGCTTCACCTGTAATGGCACTGCCAACAATATTGTTTCTAGAAATTCACACAATAATTACACTGCCACCAATATTGTTTCTGAAGATCTACATGCATAGATATTTCTAGATATCCACATGTAATGACACTATTACCAGTATTGCTTTAGAGACACCCGTGACATGGGAAATGTCATCAGTATCGTTACAAGAGATGTATATGTACCAGTATATAGGACTGGCAGCAATATTATTTTATAGAGATATAGATTCTCATGTAATGGGAAACTTCATCAGTAGGCCTATAGTTTCTAGAGATTCACATGAAATTCGACTGCCACCAAGTGCTATGGATTCTGGATCTTTACATGGATGGAACTGCCAACAATTTTATTTCTAGAGATGAGTAGAGATAGAAATACCAATAGTGTCTGTAGATTTGCATGTAATGGGAAATGTCATTTCTATAAGTTTCAAGAGATTCACATGTAATGAAACTCACCAACATTGTTTTTAGAGATTCACGTAATGATGATCACCAATAGTTTTAAAATAGAGATTCACATGTACGAAACTGCCACCACTCAACAGTACTGTTTATAAATATAATCACGTGTAATGTGACTGCTACAAATATTGTGCCTCTATTGGGGGGGAGGGGGAATATTTCTCCCCACTCGACTCCAGCTTGGTCAACCTTTATAGTCCCTTATTTTAACACAAAAAACTGAAAATAACATTGTCATTTAACACAGATTCAAATGTGTTATTAATAACGAATGACTTATGTGCAATAACCCCTGGCTCATGGCATGTTAACCAGATCAAACAATTGAAATGGTATAATTATCTAGTTTTTGACAAATTGGCGTATTCGTCACTTCTGAATTTAAGCCATCGCTATAATGATGAAAAATTGGGTCTTAAACCATTCCTACCTATTTACGACGTCTTCGACGCCCATAGATCCCGATGACTCCACTGATGGCCATGGGATTCCTTGCACTCTATAGAGCCTTGACGGTGAGGCCCTAAGGAAGCACTCCGGGAACCAATTTTACAAGACGTACTAAGGAAGGCCCTACGTGGCTGGCATACTGAGATAACGCACTCCTGGGTCTCAAAGCAGCGTTTTGATTGGTCCGGCACGGGATTCCCAGGACGTCGAACGCCTCTTCTGGGAAACCATGGGCATCTGGCAGAATGGTCATCTGCCCATTGCCAAAGCCTATGAATAAAAGAAAATATAAAAGTTGAATGGACTGTTTCCAGTAAGGATCCAAAAGGGAGGGGTGAGCACCCCAAGTACCTTGGTGTTGTATATATTCATGAGCATTGGGAACTGTCCTCTGAAGGCTATGGGACTGTTCTATAGATTCCCATGTACCGTATACAGGGACTTACAGAGAGAGAGAGAGATTTAAACTTACAGTAGTATCGTTTTTAGAGATTCATAAATCATAATATTGGGAGCTGCCATGAGTTTTTAGAGATTCGCATACATTGTTTCAAGGGTAAACATTATATAAGGCATTCAACAATTTTCTGTATACAGATTTTCACAAACTTTGTACATGTATCTTAATTATACTTATTATCCAATTTTCTACAAAATTACAATAAATCCTGATTCCTGAACCATAGTCTACGCCTATTTTAAATTTGCACTACTCACATTTGAAGCCCTCTGGTAGTAGCTTGTGTCACCTTTAAGTGGGTACTGAGCATGCTCAGTTGGTATAGTGATACCGCGCAAAAGAACGGCGTAAATTTCCATTGACTTGTAATTGCCAGTAATAGGATATTCACGCCGTTCTTTTGCTCGGTATCACTATAGTGCAAAAATCGTGAATTGACAGAATTACCGGTATGGTAATTTAGCATCTGCGCAGCAGACATTTTATAAAGGAAACTTCAGTAGAACAGAATTAAGTTGCCCAAAGATTTCAACTATTAGTTCTGAGTTAAAATGTCAATCATAGACCTCATAACTATATTTTGAATGCACAAATTGTTTCTAATTAATCCAGAATGATTCAAATTAAGAGCAAGCCTCAAAAATCAAGCTCGAAAAAATGCATTGATTAGGCCTACCGGTGTAACGGTTTCTGCGAAATATTCCCTATAATAAAGGTATAAGTATAATTACTTACTTTTCATACTTGTCCTTGGACTTCCCACGTAACTAAGACGTGATTGATGACTTATAAATAGTTTAAAACACTGTATTTTTTTAATTTATATAGTTTTAAAAGTTGAAAACCACGAGACTACAAAACACCATAGCAAAAAAACTTCTTGGAGCACCCCTACAAGACGAGTCCATTGTTAAGTATCTTTCGAAAAGTATTAGTGTGGCGATTTCATTACGCAAGTCTACCTTCACTAAATATATTCGTGTTACCATAGAAAATGTAATGTTTGAGAATATTATTGTGAATTTATCTTTTCTTCTAGCTATTGTATATCATCATAATTGCAAAATAAATATGTTTACTAATTTATTGGCAATTTATTTTAATAAAAATTGACTGGACTGGGGTAGCTGACAACATTGTACGGTTGTTCTTTTCCTATTTCTGCATCGTGGAAGGTAAGGTCGCATTTTACTTTTGCAAAAATGTATTTTTCTTATTAATTTTGCATAATTTTAATTAGTGGGTACATATTAGCTTTGAAGTAGAGCTTTAAAATTAACGATAATTATAAGTCGTGGTATTTTAAGCACCCGTTTTCGTGGAGAAGACAGATGCAAAATAAGCCTTTCAACATGTGGCAACAAATTGTTTTATCGGTTATCTTTTATTCTTTATAGAATAGATAAAATACCATGCAGATATTCGTTAAAACCCTAACGGGTAAGACCATTACCCTAGAAGTTGAGGCTTCTGATACCATCGAGAATGTGAAAGCCAAAATCCAGGATAAAGAAGGCATGTACCACATATTAGAATTTGACTGCATTTAATTACATTGTCATTTTGTCTCAGTGTTTATTGTGTTTTCATACCATATTTTCTATCTATATTTAGGCATT
This sequence comes from Proteroiulus fuscus, assembly GCA_034700285.1. NCBI lineage: Eukaryota > Metazoa > Arthropoda > Diplopoda > Julida > Blaniulidae > Proteroiulus > Proteroiulus fuscus. Next base: position 1,434 of record JAQIXP010001831.1, on the reverse strand, counting down.
CCACCCGACCAGCAGCGTTTGATCTTTGCAGGCAAACAATTGGAGGATGGGCGCACCTTATCGGATTACAATATCCAGAAGGGTATAAACAGCCTTTTGCCCCAGTACTTTTAATGTAATATTATTATACAATATGGAAATTTAGTTAAATTTGCTAATGTTTATTTCAGAATCTACCCTCCACTTGGTATTGCGTCTTCGCGGTGGCGTTATCGAGCCTAGTCTACGTATTTTGGCCCAAAAGTACAACTGCGATAAAATGATTTGTCGCAAGTATGTACTTTTTTCTGAATTCAGATTCAAAGCAGTTTTGTTAATTCTTAAGATAATGCAAGGTAATAAATTACTAATGTTTTTGTAGGTGCTACGCCCGCTTACATCCAAGAGCTACAAACTGCCGCAAGAAGAAGTGTGGCCACACCAACAACTTGCGCCCCAAGAAGAAGCTGAAGTAATCGGTTGCTTTGGAATTAAAGCGCTTTAAGTTGCATTTTGAAAAGAAAAAGTTGCTTAAAAGTGTACTTTAAAAACCTGTAAGAATTGGAATGGCGTAATAAAGCTTTGGTACAGCTCAATATAAAATTGCTGCCTCATTGCATTTAATAAATAATTTAAAACTTAGTTATTGACTAGTTTCCCCAAAAATGCTTCTTCTAACAAGTAATTGATCTGCCTGGCATTATTCTTTCACAAGTGTATTTGAAGGAAATTGAGGCTCAACTGCTTTTTAGAGCCACCTGAGCTCTTAAAAGGTGCACTCAAGAAACTTCATTACACAATTTGGCTCAATTCATGAGCATGTCAACAATTGCAGTTAAATAATTATCTAACAATGAATCCATTTAAATGCTATGGACATTTGCAAGAAATTTTTTATAAAATCAAAAGCACTCTTTTTAGTTCCAAAGTTAAGTTATGCCCTGATCATGGAAGTAAGTAAAGTGCCTAGCATTCTAGTCTCAAGCCTACAGCAATAACCAAGTTCAACTAAACAGTAACCACCACTGCATTACCTACAAAGTCTATCCCCAATGGATAATCTCTCAGTTTTGTAAGCAATTCTATAGCTACATTTTTAGATAAATTTCTTATTCTTTTCCTTTTTCAGTATAGATTTTTTTTCTCAATTTTCTGACTGCAATTAGTGTATTCATTACTCATGGTTAAAGTTTTCCCAATGCAGTCCATATTCTCCTTCAATTCAAATCATTATCCTACAATCTGCTCCCACAACATTTTAAAACTTAAACATGATCTATAAATTGAATTTCTAACAATTTCCTACTATAATTTGGACGGCAATTCCAGCGTTAAATTACATTTGAGAAATCAGACCAAAAATAGGAATCCGTTTTAGTTCATTCAATTCAATTCAATTCAACTCAGTACCCTACAGGCAGCAAATGAATGCCATATGGTAGGGGGGTGATCCCA
>JAQIXP010001830.1:0-16887 GCA_034700285.1 Proteroiulus fuscus | reverse complement strand
TCTTGAGTGGTTTCAGTTTGAAGAAAACGAATTTAACATGGAAATTCCCATAGAGGCATGCTCTAAAAAGTGTGGATCAGAACTTCTAGATTGCTCAAGCTCAAAATATGACTTGTTTATATGAAAAGTATGAGCTTTTTTAACTTTGTGGATTTTTTATATTCTAAATATGCCTGTAATGTATGACTTCAATTTTACAAAAATGAAGTTCTGTGATTATTGATTTTAAAGGGACAGTCCTACTTTGTGACAAATGAATCTTAAAATCAAGATTATTAATAATAAAGGGCAGTCTTGTTAATTGCTGTTCACCAATACCATAATTCAGAAATCACGATGTTTCCAAAAACGATGACAGGCGCCATTTTGTATAATAGTCCTCCACCCAGGTTAAATGGCGCTGCGTGCAAGGGGAATTTAAGTTGGCTTCACTTTATCGCTATGGAACAGTTATACGCATGCTCTGTTTACGCAAAAACTTGTAACACCATCAAGTTTACTACTAAAGTTTACTACTCCCAACATGGCTACTATCAACCATCGAGATTTTTGTCCACATTGGCATGTTTCAAAATTAATAACTATGGAATGATAATTATAATTAAAATTTGAATTTCTACGCTCTTCTTGTTCCCCCCCCCCTTTCTTGCAAAAAATGCTTGAGGTAAGGTGGGACTGTCCCTTTAATTTTTCGTGGGAGAATTATTTGTCCTAGTGAATCAACTATGACCACTAGAAGTGTGCTAGGCAAGATGCAATAATGTCCCGTAGCTTAAAAGTGCAAATAGAATAGAATTCTGATATTGGAGGGGATTCATATTTTCAAATGGAGTTTGCATCAAGAGCGGGCCTGATAGGTCTACATTATTTATATTATCTGCCGGTAATTATATTTCTGCATGAATTTACATATGATCAAAGTATTACATGACTTATTCAAAATAAGCCTACCTTCCAGTTCCAAAGCTGTACACGGTGCCACATTCACTAAGCAGCAAAACGTGCTCCTTTCCACAAGCCAGGGATACAATTTTTCGTGAGATTGGCAGAATCGGAGATTCGAGAGGTTGGACAGTAAGTGAAATCCAAATTACTCTACCAGCTAAAATATATTAGTAAAAAAAAAATATAAATATTGATTCACTTCTCGTCAACATTACTGTAATAGGCACAATTAAAAATTAAAACTTGCCTTCACTGAGGAAAACTGCACTGGACTCTCCCACACAACAATTGGTGAGTCGAATGCGTTTGTCAGCAGCAACTCTGAAAATCTCATTCAATTTTCTATCTTTAAATTCGTACAGAATTCCGGTGCCTTCTTCGGTGATGGAACTCAAGTGACGGTCGGAGCAGGATACTTTCACAAAGCGTTCGCTTCCAGGATAGGAGTACTCGCCATTTGAGCAGATGAACAATATCCCATTTTCTATATATAAAAAAAATAATAATAAATAAACCGGATACTGTCAGAAAGGGCTTCGATCCTCCTGTACGGAAATTGAGTATTACTGATGTGATTGTAAGAAACATCCAAAGAAAATGAATTTGCTTAAATTATGCCATAATTCCATAATTCTTGTAAATATGGGTCACAGTAGGCGTATTTTGGCGTTATTACCCTGTTACCATTTGGATACATAGTTAGGACCTTGAGCGTTTTACTGTTGACGCCAGCTGTTTTATCGTTTTGGATAATGATGCCGGGTAACCAACCTGTTATCTACCTAAATAGATGGTGTACCAAATGAGGTAACAGAAATTATGGATGCTCCGTACATGAAAATCATCGAATGAAGAACTTTGCGTTTTAGCGTTTTGCTCGTATCCTATGATAGTTAAGAACTAGGCCTACTTGTAAACTGGATGACTCCGCGTATGACAGGGTAATAATGCCAAAATACGCCTATTACGTTCCTTGGTTAAAGGTGCATTAATAGGTGTATTTTGGCGATATGACCCAATTGAAGGCTACTTTTGTAAAGGGTTTGAACCTGAAGCATTTCCCCTATGGCATGTGCTGTTTGTCCGTTTTGGATAACGATGCCGGGTAACCAAAAGGGTTCCCACTCGTGAGCTACCCAATTAGGTAGAGTACCAAATGAGCTCACAGAAATTACGAAGCTTTCCTGGGGTCACTGTTTTCTCTCAGCTTAAGGGTAGGTCATAAGTGTAGAAAAAAAGTGGCCCCAGGAAAGCTGTCCTGAATGTCCTGAAGAAATATTTGCTCCAAAATGTCGAATCCAGCAAACCAAATTTTTTAACAAACATTTCTTCATGACAGTAGTTTTAAGAAAGGCAAGTGTAACATTTTTGTGACAGCTTTAAGTCTGTAAAAATTTATAATCATAGAATTCATCGTTTGACAAAAAAACTCTAGTAGACTTTGGCAAATAACATGGGCACAAATTCTAACAACTAGTTGAGGGTTCAACTTTTTCACAATAAATATCAAGGTACGTGCTCTTTATTAATCACAAGGTCACAAACCAATTTCGGCTGAGGCACTGTGTGCATTCCCTTCATAGATTTTGATTATAATACAATTTAATTTCAATGCCTGTATTGCATGCCCATGTAATTACAGGTATGGACCTGCCAAATCTGGATCCATGGATGAGCACGTTGCCAACATGGCGGTACAAGCCCTTTGCTCCATTTTGGTTCCATTCAAAGAGCCAAGCCAATTATATATGCGTGAACTATAGATTTATGACAAACCAGGCAGTGGACAATGCTTTGAAAAATGTAAATTAAGTTAAACCAACCTGCAATATAGCACAATTTACTCCAAGAAATGTCGAAGGATTTCCAAAAGTTGCAACTTGGCTTCAGTTGTTTCGGGATTTCAGCATTCGAAATTCGGTCAGAAAACTGTTGAAAACCATTGAAGCCGAAATAAAACAAAGGCATACTCAAGTCAGCCTGTAAATAAACGGTTATTAAATTAGAAAGACGAAAATAAAGAGAGAAAAAAGGGAACAAACAAAATGCTGCATACCAACAAGCTCCCGCTGCCGCCAATGAAGTTGTCAACGCCATCCTTGGGCTAAAAGCGCTACTAAAATGATTGACAGCAGACTTTAGGAAACTGTTCCTCATTGGCTCATTTTCGGGCCATCAGCTTGACAGGCGCTAAATATCGCAAATTAAAGCCCTATTGCACGTGTATATTTTTTCCCCCAGCTTCGAATTTTCTGCAGAATTTTTTTTGCTGGGTACCTGAAATCTAAAACGTACACATATCAGTATCAGGGATACGAACCATCAGCAAGAGCGAATTGCTACAGAGTGCCAATTATAGCCATTTTGCGAGAAATGGCTAGGCACCTACGTTAATTTTTTTTAACATTGGCGATTACATTGATGGCGATTACATTGAAAATATATTGTAATGTACTGGGTACACAATGACTTTTGGGTCACCCTGTAGAATCTAGCATTTTTTTGCTTAACTTTTAAAAGTCAGGATTGCACTGATTCTAAATTGCTCAAATTTGTTAATTAAAAAGTGAGCAAGCGAGCCTTGGAGATAGTTTCGTGATTACATACGTTGACCCATCAGCATTTCTTCCCACCTTGCTGTCATCCTTTGCTTTCTTCAGTGTGTGCCCAGTAATTAACATAAACCATGCTAAATAACCTCTGAAAATTTATAAATAAAATCAATTCAAAATAAGTGTACATCAAATTGTTCAAATTTATTTTCACAGAGCTAGGACAATTTACGTATCAAAACTCACCTCAGGACCATCTGTCTAATTTGCATATGTAACAGCAGTAACATAATGCAAAATGGTTAACTTCTGTAAATACACTCGTACAATGTAAAATTGATTAATAATAAAAAAAACCTGAAAGGCAATTTTGATTACTTAACATTTAAATTAAATATACATAAAATTCTGATTGGATAAGATGAAATTTAAAATTTTTACCCAATGATACCAAACTAATACCCACTGAAAAGATTTCCTAATGTTTCAATTAATTGGAAATACATCAATGATTTTATTAAAACACTCCAGTACGTAATATTACTGGTTATTATGCGAATTAGTTACAAAATCCCTTTAATAACAGTGTACATATAAAATGCGAGTTTTCTTTTGGCACAACTTGTAAAATACACCTCTCCTATTAAAGACCAGTTAGAAAATTTCTAAATACTCGTCCCTGAATACCAAACAAATGCTTTGATTGATATGAAGCTTAAAAAGCTATTAAAAACAACAATGCAAATGTAATTTAAAATGCTTGACCTTTTTTTAAAAGTTAAATAAATTCTTTTTAAGTTATATCTGGACATATGACTGCTAAGAGCGTGTTATCAGACAGAATCCGTACTGGCAATATCTGCCACAAGATAAAACGTTCTTGGTCCAGAGCATGCTAAAAAAGGATGCCTTTATAGCAAAAAAAAAGCAAAATCATGCTATCAGAATCACAGACAAGCCTACCCAAAAAACTGTTAAAAATATTCGTTCTTTGGAAAATATATTTAACAGCAGAGTCCAGCTACAGGTAGGAAAATCTTCAAGCCCACCGTACTAATCTACTTATCGCTAATCAGCCATAGAATAAAATGGCCGATGGGCGACTACCAAAGCTTCAAACGGCCAATAAAATAGCTCGCACGCATGAATCCGAGAAGTTTATCTTGCCGAAATCCAAACTTTCCAAGTAGGGAAACACAAGACCAACATTCCAGGATCGAATGTGAGGTACGGCAGACAAAAATTTGACAAAGATTGCACTATTTAGCTGGGGATTTGATAAGCTTATCTGAGAAGATCTCTGGCAATTTCAAAATCATATGATAATGCATATTAAAAGCATTTATGCATTTCATTAAATAAAACTATGTAAAAAAATTAACACCCACAACGGCCCTAGTTAAAAGACCTATCATTCTTTAGAACCTGGTTCAACAATTCCTGATTGAGACTTCTCCGACCTTACTCGATAAAAAAGATACGAAATTGTTTCCTTAGCTATTCGAGAAGTTCGACGTAATTTGCTGGAAACAATCCATACATGCCATCGGGGGCTAACCCCTGCCACCATCCCTCGTCAATCTGATCCACGTTTGTGATGATGTCGTCCGGGTTAAATGAAATTTCTGTGTCGTCGGCTGTCAAGAGTGAAAATCGTGGTTGAATACTTAATTAAAACACATTTCCACAAAAAAATACACGCATTCATCGATGGGTTAGTTCAGAAATAGCGAATGAGCCAGAAGTTGCTTTCGAGATAATAGCGTTTTTGTGGAAAAAAAGGTATAATTGGGAAATAACCAATGTTAAAAGGCTGAAATTTGATGAATAGATGAAACAAAATATATATTTTATAGGTAATGTGCTAATTTTTGTTAAATAATGAAATCAGTAAATTAATTGAGTAATTTGAACAATATAAAAAGGCGTAAAAATACACATTAGCTAGTTTGACTTTAAGTTTGCAGGAAAGCGAAATACATAAAGTGTAAAGTAGCGAATGTGCACATCCATTAGTTTACCAATTGAATAAAGTGAATGCTAAAAAAAATAAATAGTGAATGTTGTCCCATTCGTTACTTCTATTGTTACAAAAATCCATGTCACCAACAATTTTTAGAAAATGAACTAACGAACGGTACCATTCGCTACTTCTAACTTTTAGGGATGATACTTTGTTGGATATTCGCTACTCTTCACTTCTGTAACTTTAACAATTACCGGTTAAAGTAATTTCTGTAACTTTGGGTTAATTAGGGACACTTCCAGGATCGGAATGGTTCACTTATCTCATTTTTGACAAATTGGCTCATTCACTACTTGTGAATTAAGCCATTGAAATGTAAGGTCAACCTTTTGGCTAATTCAAATCTATTCCCACTTTCAGCTATACCGAACCAAGATGAAAAATTGTAGTTACCTGCTTGATAATCATAAAGTGCACGTGCCATGAGCCCCTGATCTTGAACGATTTCTGGATGCCCGTCGATGACGGAAGCAAGTTTGGCACTAGCGAGCTCCTTTTCCTGGGTGTAATTATTCTCGGGTTGTGGAGATTCATTACGTTGCGACGAACCATTTTGACTGTGACCTTTAAGGGCCTTGCCAACCCGCGCAGTCTCTATAAAACCACCAAGAAAGGAATATGAAATCGAGAAAAAAGGTTTTAACCCATTCTACCGGGATGGAGAAGGGGTGCGAAACTTGCCATCCCAGTAGTCTTTTTCTCCCTCGGGCGAGTGCCGCTGAAGGTCCACACTTGGGTGTTGTTGAGCATTTGCCAGATAAGACATTGTCTGGGAGTTTGTGTACGAATTTGTCATCGATTCACTTGCAGCTGGAGCACGATATGACATTGGCGTTGATTCAGGGGCAGGAGAAGGTGGCGGCTAGGAAAAATGAAAAAGTTCATGTAAGGTCAGTCACCCGCTAAAACATGATAGGCTAGAAAAAAGAAGGATCATTTCACTGGCTTAATTCAGAAGTAGCGAATGAGCCAAAAGTTGCTTTCGAGATAATAGCGTTTTTATGGAAAAAAGGTATAATTTGGAAATAAACAATGTAAACCGGTGAAACAAAATATATATTTTATAGGGAATGTGCTATTTTTTGTTAAATAATTAAATTAGTAAATTAATTAAGTAAATTGAGAAACAAACGGCTTAAAAATGTACATTCGCTAGTTTGACTTTGATTAAGTTTGCAGGAAAGCGAAATAGATTAAAATGTAAAGTAGCGAATGTGCACATCCATTATTTTGCATTTTGAATAAAGAGAATGTAAAAAAAAAGTACATTCGCTACTTGTATTGTTATAAAATTCCATGTCGCGAGTATTTCTTAAAAGGTGGACTAACGAATAGTATCATTCACTACTTGTAACTTTTTGGAATGATATTTTTTTGGATATTTGCTACTCTTCACTTCTGTAACTTTGAAAATTATTGTTGTAAGTAATTTCTGTAACTTTATGTAAATTAGGGACATTTCCAGGATCACAATTGTTCACTTATCTCATTTTTGACAATTTGGCTCATTTGCTACTTGTGAATTCAGCCATCGATTTTACGTATATTTTGTAAAATGTAACCAATAAACGCACTGTCCGTTCTGGTGAAAGAGGACTTCCATACGACGGAGGACTGTTCGTCGAAGAAGGAGACGGTACGGACGACGTATAGCTATTGGATTTGAATTGGTTTTGATCCCCGTTTGTTGTAATGGTCTCTTTAACCGGATCGCTTTGAAACCGCTGTGATGCTTGACCCGAATATTTGGAATTCATGTTACTCATTTGTCCAATAGATGTGTTTTGTTCAAAGATGGCTCGGGCATTTATCGTTCGTTGGGATATCAGAGCGTGTAATTCCTGCCAATAAAAAGATGTTAACATTTTAGTTTTAATAAAAAAAAACGACTAAACGAGGCAAAAACTTTTGTATTTTAAGAGTTACTAAAGGATATGTCATTACAGATTTTTGTTTAACTAAGCAAAATTTACCTCTTTTCGTTCCTGACGGGTAGATTCACTTCTATTTTTCCGTTCCTGTTGATCGTTGGCATCTTCTTTTAATTGTTTCTCCCATAGTTTCTTTTCATTGGCGTCAGTATAAACAGTCTTTCCTGCCGCATTTTCAGCCGCTCTTAACTGACTGATAGAACTTGTACGTTCACTTAACATTTTATCTCGTCTTTGAGCATCTTGTATCTGCGATACATCGCAAAAAGTTAAGAAATTAAAATTTAAGAAAACATCAATTCATAAAAAAAATTCATGAGTATCAACCTCTCGTTGGCGTCGTTCTTCTTCCAATTTTCTTCTTGCTTCTGCTGCTTGTTTCCTTTCCCCCTCGACTCTTCGTTTTTCCTCATTCTAAATTGGAAAAAAAATTTTAAAAAATAATTTCCTTAACTTTTCGAGCTTGGAATTAACAGTTGAGAGCGAAAATTTTTCGCTAATGAAATTTTTAATTTACTTCTTGTTTTTCCCAGAATTTGTCCCGTTCAGCGGGATTTATTTCGGTTGCGGGAATAATTCGCTTGTACACCGAACCCTTAATAAAAAAATTTAAAGCATTAGTTGAATCTTCTTTAAAGTCAATTAGAACTGTATAACTATGCTCGAATATACATCGATGCAAGCAACTTTTGGCTCATTCGCTACTACTGAATTAAGTCATCGATATGTACATCCTCGTAAATGCTCACCACAGGTTTGAGATTTTCGACTGGACATTCCCTATCTTTAAAGCTGTACGAAGATCCCGTGGCTTTTACCACCATTTCCATTATGATGCTCGGATCGACGTCGTCTTCCGTCCTCGCATTCATAGTCACGTGAGCACCCTGTTTTCATGTTGGTTAACAATGTTAGACACGATGCTAACAGTTTGAAGCGTAAATGAACAAATATCAAATTTACCCTTAAGAGACTGGAAATATCTGTTATGTGGTTGGCACATTTGCCTTTCTTGTCGCCCGGGGCCCCTTCACCTTGCTGAAAGTAAAACTTGGAACATGGATGCTTTTTTCCGTAAAAAAATACTAACAATATACAATAGGCCTAATTAAAGCACGTGATTCATAATTTTCAGTCAGAAAAAAGAAAATCATCCTTAAACTTTTTACCAATAGAAAATATAGTTAGAAAAAAAATGCATTTCCCAAAATTTCCCAACCATTTTCTGTTTAGTTATTTAATTAAAAATATAAAAAGTAAATACACAAATGGAGTTTGCTGAAAAAATTATAGGGAGTTAACGATTTACTTGGATATATTAAATCCGAGTACTTTAATTAATTAAATAAAAAGAAGATTCAGATATATGTATTTTTGGTCTGATAGATTGCAAAAATAAATCAGACTAAAACTTTTATAAAATAAGATAAGCAGCAGTGATGTACTTTGAAGTTTCCATCTGCTACTGCATTCTCAAGTACGATATCCGAGTAATTAATTTAACATATTGTAAATTGTTTTTATTTTTTACTATTATGAAACAAGGCTGCAAAAACTGTTTTGTAAGTTTGGGGCCGTCCAAAAACGACGTTTACAAAAAAAGGCCAATTTTAGGACCCACCGACTTCTTTGTCAACCTTTGTCAACATTTAGAGAAAGGACCCACCCACCCCATTGTTGACGTCGCCTTTTTTTTTTTTTTTTGGATAATTAAATAATGTATTTTAGATGATAAAATTACCGGTAAGTATAGCCTAATATTAAAAATACAATTACATTTAAAATGTTCAATTTTAATATATTTTTAATATAAAATATACGGCGCTTCGACTACTGAAATTATTATGTCAACTCGGTGATGAAGGACCCCCCACGTGACACCATATTGGTCAACTTTTGGCAAATGACCCACCCACCCAACTGCAAACGTCATTTTTGGACGGCCCCTTTGGCACTTTTTTTTTTTTGATTCTACCATTGTGACTAGGGATAAGCGTGAAAAGTCCCTATAGTGGTTACACTGACTAAATTAATTTTCGTTCTCTTGGATTTTTCATAAAATCTGATTATACCTATTTCTTTTTTTAGTCTGATGTTACGCTTGAACAATCAAATTGAAATGTTCGTGCTGAATTATGGGCGAGAAGTATTACCCAGACGTTTTTTTTTAAATTGCTCAATTAAAAACTTTGAAACTATTTTTATTAAATAATTAGGCAGGACATGGTCATGAAATTTTAAGAAATGCATTTTTCTCATAATATTGCATCTGGGAAAAAGTATTTTTGGCCTAATATCCTTTTTCAAGAATCACCTTTTTTTAACTAATAAAGTAAATAAACTATTCAAGCATTTTCTTCAAACAAGTAAATAATGCAAATATAGTTTGCAGAAGTCGTACCCAATTGATTAGCACGAATTTAGGAAGGCTTGTCTTAGGGTCAATCACGCGGCAAAAGGCATACATAATTTTGCCACTATTTAAGTCTTCAACCATTTCTTCCAGGCCACCATCTGCAACAAACACATTTATCAAACATTAAAGAAACTTTCCGAGGCTAGACGCAAATAACCAGTTCATTTAATTAAAATTGCACACACACGTCAAACTGATTACATGCAACTTTTTGTCACACTCAAAAGCTATGTAAATTAACTAAGTCAATAACCTATTTAAACATTTACTTACGGTATCTCCATGTTTAACTAATTTGGGCAATTACCAAGTTTATTTTAATTTGTTTAGGGCCAGTTGCTTCAACAAGAGTTTACATTAACTCAATGTTAGTCTTATGGTTTCTTTACATTCCTAAATTTTCATTGATCCAAATCAGTCACATGATCATAATAACTAAGGTTTAAGACTTAACTGTTGTTGGCGCAACTGACCCTCAGTAAATAAATTGCACGTGCCTGACTTTCCTTGATCTAAATTTCCTACAATAACTATCAGTTCAAAACAGTCTTATCTGTTTTTTTTTAATTTAAATTTATTACTATCCGAAAAAAATGGGAAACTGTCCTGATTTTGGATATTTTTATAGCTAGCTCAGTGTTAAGGACAATGCAGTTATTTATCACTGGCAATAATATTTTAATTGAAGATATGAGATCAAAAATCACATGAGTCCAGATTTCTTGTTTTGAGAAAAATGTGATTACAGAAAAGTAAGATTTATTGCATAAAAAATAGTTCTTATAAAATTCTGAGCTTAATTTTTAAGACAGAATCTTGTACTTTTGGATTCACCTTCACATTTTGGTTCTCTCGAATGGAATCTATGTTTTGAGTCCAGCTTAACCCTTTACCCCAATTTGGGTACCCAATACCCAACATTTTGCACATTGTGATTCTGGCATTTTTCATCATCAGTGGTCAAAATGAGAAAATTTTCATATCTTACTTAAGGGGGCTGTCCACACTTTTAACAGCATGTGCCTATGGGGATTTCAATGTTAAATTCGTTTTCTTCAAACTGTTCTAACTCAAGAACGGGTAAAAGTTCAACGATGGGGTTTGATTTTTTATAAAGATTATTAAATTTACTAAAAACTGATACATGATTATGACGTCACATGCATTCTGAATGTAGTTATCGATTTTCAAAGTTGACTGTTCCTTTTTCCTGTGCTATTTTACATAGGCGTGAAATTTTCCCCAAAATGTAACAGATCTCAATATTGGCCGAGCGGATAACGATGGGGTTTGACTTTTTGGTAAGCTTATTTAATTTACTACAAAATGTATAAATTCGATTTTGCTATTACGTGCATTTTATATTTATTTATCGAATTTCAAAGTTTACCGCTGCGTTTTTCATTACATATTGCCCGGTTGTACGGCTCACAGGGCAGATAAACAAAAAAAATCATGCATCACGTATTAGTAAATTTAATTGTCCTTCATAAAAATCAAACCCCCGTCAATTTATGTTTAGCCATTATTGATTAATTTGTACTTTTATTTAACATGGAGATTCCCATAGGAGCATGCATGCTCTAAAAAGTGTGGAGGGAAATGAATAGCAGAAATGAAAACTGGATAAAAAAAATACCAACTTTTCATTGATTTAGTAGATAGAACAACACAATTTAATGTCGGCCTAAATACCTCATCTTCAGCAAAAATGGACTCATGTGGTTATTGATCTCAGTTCTTCAATTATACATGAATTTAATTACTTAATATTTTGTTTGAAGAAAAAAAAAAGACTATTCTCTAGCACTTTTGAGTTTGAACTAAATCCTGTTAGAAAACTAATTATAAATACAGCTACAGTAGGCCTACATACAAAATGTGGAAGAAAAATGATATTATCGGGTTCAATGCCACTGGCATACAAATACAGAAAAATCAATTTCCGTTTCAAGTGAAAAAGGAAATAAATGCAAATTTTTTTGGACAGCTAATAATTTAGTTTTAAAACAATTCTAATCAACGAATAGACTTGTAGAAAGATGTATGTTCACACTCGAATAACTATGCGACTGTTTGGACTGAATAAACAATTCAACAAAAAAGACTAACATTGCTAACCAACTTTTATCTTAGGGAATGCAAACTGCCAAGTTTAAAATTTTAAGAGAGACTAACAATCAATGAAAATGAGTTAAATTTGGATTTTAGTTGCTTACCTCCTTTTCCTACAACTTTTAAGTCAAATGTGTGTCCATCATATCCAAACAAGGCCCTGGTGAAAAAGAATTACAAAAAAAGGTTGCACAAAAAGGCTATGTTTCAAGGGACATATACGTTTACAACAAGCTTTTCAATGATATCTACTGTGAATTAAAGGGAAAGTCCCACTTTGTAACAAGTAATTTGTAAATGGTACCCACTTACTAGATATGAATGGCTGTGGCAATAATAATTGCAGCAAAGCTTCCATATTAAAGAAATCCCGACGTTTGTAAAATACATATTAGGCGCCATTTTCCCATAGATTTTAGCAAGCAGTACCATTTGGAGGCGCCCTCTAGGTCGCGTATGTCTATGAGTTCCATGAGAGGTGATGCCTTTTATCCAGTAGAGGGCGCTACACACAGTCAGTACAATGGCGCCCATTTGGGCTTTCTATTTTTATTCAAATCCACATATTCAGGACATTTTATGTAGGCCTAATGGTCGGTAGGCTCAAATCCAATTGCAATTTCCATGTCTATCCTAATTTTTAATGCTATTTTTCTTAAAAATCAACTTGTTTCAAAGTGGGACTGTCATTTTAATCTATCATGGTTTCTGGGGATGCCAGCTTTGTTTATAACCTTCTAGATTATACATTGCCTAGCCTTATGGATTTCCCCCAATACTAGAATAAATCCTCTACATAAAGCGCCACCTTTTTGGTCACTTTGACAGCATTGCATCCACAACATTTAAAAATTACAAATTCCTCTCTGGTTCATTTTCGAACTCCGTTAGAAAGGAGTTTTAGCTCTATCATATCGAAATGGGCCCGTAGCCGGAGAGGAGGGGGTTGGGGGCATGGGGTGGCCATGCTCCCCCATTTGAAAATTTCTTGCAATACCTTATACATGGGACAAAAGATTTGCTCCCCCCCCCATTTTTTTGGGCCTTGTCCCCCCATTTCTGCTGAGCTGGCTACGGGGCTGTATCAAATAGCATACAGAAATTTATTAAACAACTTTAAAATATATCATTTATCTCAATGCCATCATCATACATGTAAGAACTTATGTGGTACCGTATAAATTGAAAACAAAAATAATTATGAACTTCATCATAATTGTATGAATTTGCCACATACATTGCCGTATTTCATTACATGCCATTTCCATAGCTTGCTACTATTTCAAACACATGATACGACGCTATACAATACAATACTATGTCTAAATAAAGCTCCATCTACAATGACTCAAACCATTCCTTAGACATTGCTCGTAAGGCCATGTGTAGGCCTAATCTTTAAAAGGCTATGCTTTGGTAGGCCAACAGTGCTACTTTTTTAAAGTTGCACAGTTTCGAAGAAATGTTCATTTCCAAAATGAGGCTCGCTGCCCGTGCCAAATACATTTGTTTTGCTGGGATATGCACACGCACTGCACCATGCCAGCCCCAATTTGAAACGAAAATTTCTTCAGGACAATGCACCTTCAAAACTCTTTATCCTGATTTCCCATGCAGAAAACATGAATTAAAATATTCTGCGACAAATTTAAGAACTTCGTGAAAAACAATGGTGGCTATATATATAGGCTAGGTGTTTACCAAGGCAGCCTAACGTAGACCTGCATAATAAAAAACCCATGTCACAAATCTCATTAAACACCCTGTATTAGTATTTCTATTTATAGCAAAATGTCATCTATTTTTAACACTGCAATGTTTATAAAAAGTTATGGAAGTGAACAATCATAAATACCCAAGAAGCAATTCATCATATTTATGAAATAAACTATTGACAGTTAGATTTTGATATCAAGGTCATGTAGACATGCATAACAACATCAACCCCATGGTAAATATTTTTGAAACACCCTGTATTCCCATTATTTTTTTTTATCGCAGATGTCACTTGCTTTTAACCCTGCAATCTTACAACAATAACAAATTATGATAATAAAATTTTGTGGAATTGAATAATGATAAATATGCATGACGCAATAATTTTCCTCTTCCCAATAATTATATTTAATAAAATAAACAACAATCCTGAATACTAAACCGGTATTTTGCTACTCGTATTGCCATTCTCATAAACCCACAAAGACAAGATTTGAATGCTGCACAACCATGACTTACCAATCAGTCTTGTTTTTCTCATCTACAACTTCTTTCCAAGCTTGACTTAAAGCTTCTTTGTTTTTCGTTATATTTACGGCCATTTTGGTGTATTTCGCAAATCACAAACAAAAACAACACGAACGATCAGAGGTTAACGAACACATTATTAAAAATTTTCTAATAACAAAACAGGAAGTGAAAACTAAACAGTCATGCGCAGTAGGGTTACTACTATGGCACGCTTTCACAGACACAAATAAACGTTAAAAGTTAGCATTAAAGGGAAAATCCCACTTTCAGTGCTTCGTAATTCGTATTATATATTTTTTGCGGGTGGTAACTTTAAAAAATAATATCGACCCTTAACAAATTTTTAGTGGAAAAAAAGGGGAGGGAGAGGGGGGGGGAATTCGACCGAGGAGATCGCCCCCCCCCCAAAGCCTCCTTTAATGCTTCTTCGGCGCTCTGATAGGCTTAGCCCCTGTCCAAAATTACACTTTGCCGACGCTCGAAGATCTCGATCGCCCCCCTAATTAAACCACTTTTCTATCCCGATCGCCCCCCCCCAACCCTTCCTGGGTACGCCTATATAGGCGTATTCCCCCATATGGGGGGAATATAACTGAAATGACAAAAATGTTGGGGAAGCGGGTGCGAGCATTCAGGCCCCTACCATCTAGTTTATACTCCAAGGTTCCACCTCGATCTATAGCTATCAGAGGCAAATATATAATTTTGCAATGGTTGGGAGGGGGAAGGGGGGGGGGGGGGATCTCTTTTCCGGGTAACAAAGTGCAATTTTTTCTGGCATAAGGGGGGGGGAAGGGGGAATTTCCCCCAGAGCCCTCCCCCCTGTATCCGTCATTGTCTGCTATAAATAAACTTCATTTGATTAGCAAATTGTGGGGAGTTGAAGGGGGTAGGCCACACCCACAACCATATTTTTTCCTCACATTTTATTAAAAAGTTTTCCTCATATATAAAAATATTTACGTATCAGGTAGCCATATTAACAGTCCTATTTACATTAATAATCCTACAAGTTTCTAAAATGCTTTTTAATAATTAACTATTAAATTATTTTTGGTAGAATTAAATCATGCAATTCTACTCATCTTTTAAGTTAAATTCAAATATTCCATGATTCGGCAATTAACACCTATATAATAAAATAATTAAGTACTAATATGCAGTATTTTGTTATTTAAAAATATTTTATATTTGACCATTCTTAGCATATATAATTTGATTTATACAAAATGTACAAGGGAATTACAATTTGTTCCTTTTTGTGTCATAATAACAGATCCAAAGGGCTTTGAGCAGCTCCAGACACCTCCCAAATTGTGGCGGTTAAGCGCCGTGCATGTTGGTTGACCAGAGAAGGTGGGACAGTGGTCAAGTGTATGACGAACAACTCATAACAGCGAATGAAATCTTGACGGGACGGAAAACAAGCCTGAGTAAACTGCCTGTAAGAATATTAAATAAATTATTAGCTTGTAGGTTACTCCAGAAAAATTTAAGGCAAGATAAGCTGATGATAGTAACCTGAAAAAATTTCCGCAAATAACACCCGGCATGGGCAAGCCGTCGAAAGATAAACAAGGTGAATCGGGTTTCAGGGGATTTCCCTGATTTTAAATAAAATATAAGTTAATATATCGTTAAAACTCATCTGAAAGTAGATTTTTTCTTACCATTGGATCTTCAAACCAGATAAAATAGGAATAATGAAAGCACTCGTCTCTCCAAACGAGAGACGTGTGTCCCATTTCCAAATGAGCCCATGCTTTTTCGACCATATCGTAAAGCTAATAAGTGAAATTACTATCATAAAGGACGATTTTATGCCAAAAAAAATCAGTTTTGCAAATAGTTTACAGTACCTTTCGCCAAATGATGCTCTCGTGCTTTAAGCCAGAGGACTGGAAATCCGAGCACACATCGCCGAAGTCCATGGAAGGAACGGTCACTTGATTGGATATGCGATCGACAAACATAAAATGAATCATTCCTGGGAAATCACTATAATACGTGGCCATGCTGATGTTTCGCTGTGCTTTTACCAACAAGTAATCAACATAATCAGCCAAGGTGAATCTAAAAAAGAGAGAAAACCTATAAGTCTAAATAACATTTAAAAATAACTAGCCGTCCGTATTCACACTTGCCTCACAACAGCTTGTGCATCAATCAGGGACCCGTTTACTTCAGGATCTCGGTTATACCATCCAATGCAGAACTTTTGAAAACATTGTTTTAGACAACTGCTAAGCTCCATTAATGCTCTATCTAGCCTAAATTCAATTAAAAGACCAATCATTAATAAACTGCCTATAATTATTGACAATCATCTTGCATTAAAACTCAATCGTTCCATATTCTGCAGAAATCAAACAAGTTGAACATTTCATAAGGCAAAATCTAAGAACTATCGAAAACATTTTGTTTTTGACAATTTCTTGTCACAAATAAAAAAAATTAACTTCATAAAACTTTTCTAAAAGGAATATTCCATGAAAATGGAGACTAAGTACACAAAGTTCCCAAGTGGCCAAATGTTTTTATGAACTATTTTTACATTTTTTTTAGCCAATTAATTTACAATATCGAGACCGAGCACCATTCGGTGCTCAACTATAAAAAAAATTATTTGCTCAACTATATAAAAAACATTATAAA
>JAQIXP010001829.1:0-16891 GCA_034700285.1 Proteroiulus fuscus | reverse complement strand
AGCCGACCTTGGGAATTGAACCCAGGTCTCCCAATTGCGAGGCGGGAATGTTACCACTCGACCACACTGGCTTGGTTATCACACATAATAAGCATTTATAGCTGAAAGGAAAACTTACAATTAGGCCTATATTATTCATTTAAAACGATATCTTCCTATAAGATCAAACAAAGTGGTTGCTGATATTTTGGCAGCTACCATTTATTATTCGTGGTAGCGCACTACTTACGAAAAAGAAGTGATAAAATGTACTCGTAAGGTTTCGTTCAGATATTGGACAAATTATGAACAAATGTATTCCAATAATGTAAAAATAGAATTGCGATCCTGAAATTGCTAAAAATATACTGAAAATTTACAAAAAGTGGACACCCGACACTTACTATAAACAGATTGTTTCTTTTATTTATTTTTTAGCTGATGATCTGGTATTTTCAGTCATACTGGCTAGACCAGTATGTCCCAGCATATAAGAAAGCATTTGGTCTATTTATCTTCCAATAATGCAAGCACTGATGTTGGTGACAATGGCAATACCATGGTGGATACACCCTCTGATCGTCGTCATTCCGATTGGCAATTAAATCAAGAGGTAAAAATCACTTTTCTTTCATAAATTTTTTGAGAGGCATTTCGTGCAACATCCATGGGTTAAAATTCTGTTTTGAAAATTTATAAGAAAATATTTGTTTGGGTGCAAAGTTGACTTACCGTTAAATATTAAAATATGATGGCAACAGTTTATGGACCTAAACTCAAATTTAAAAAACCGCTTTTTTGTCAAAAGTTGTAATAAATAATACAGAGTGCTCCGTTTGGGTATGGCCTTCAGCCTAGTCCAAAGCACGGGGATAGATGGGGGGCCGTACATAGCCGATGGCTTTACGGTTAACCAAAGATGAGATTTAAAAAGTAATGTGGTATGGATTAGAACAGATCTACTATATAATAAGTCAATATTTGGCAGAGCCCATAGGTGGTTATACCAGGGTGGTGGCACTCACGACCCCTTGAAGAACCTGACAGAGTTCATATTGGGTGCTCAATTCTTGCTAAATATTTTTTTAACATTAGTGAAGTAATTTGTGTGAATGCTGCAGAAGTTGTAACACGGCCAGCGGATACTGGGAAGATCCCGGTGGGCCGTGGGCATTCCAAGGGGCGCAGGCGGGTCCGATGGGCCGCCCGTCTTACATTTCCCGAGCAAGGTTGGATGACTCGTATCAGCCCCTGCAAGCGATGAGGTCCATCGTAGACCATATTCTTCACAAACTCCCGCATGGTAAAATTGGTGATCCTCGAGTGAAATCCGGGGAGGTTGCTGGCGAAGGAATATGGTCATTGTAGTCACACTGACCAATTATTGTCAATGAATATGTTGTTAAAAAGTTCCTGACTTTCAGTGCCCATTAGGTTGAAGCCTCCTCTTGCAATAGAAAATAACATCATTATCCCTCCCTACCTTCCCTTCCCTGGTATAATCACCTGTGCATGTAGTACCAAACTCTTATCCCTAAAGTTAATTGCTGCCATTTTATTGACTTATTATTTGTAACTGTTCGAATCAATTCCTCTGCATTTTTCAATTATCCATACCCAGACATCCCCCTGTATAGTGGCTAGAAAAAAAAAAGACTATGTTACTATCACTACACCTTTCCTTCTAGTTCTGGTTTTGTAAAACCTATCTAAAATATATGTATGTGCAATTCCAATTGAACATGCATCTGACAGTATTAGTAGGCTTTTGAACATTATAGTATGTAATGCATGTATGTAAATGGGAATGGCTAAGTCCATGGGTTTGTGGATCGAGTTTAAGTGGGTAAATTATAGTTTCCTTCTACTAGCCAAGCCTTTTTGACACCAAATTGTTTTTCAATGACAGTACATGGGTGTTTGGCAAGCCCTTAAAATACAAATTTATGTCTTCTATTCTAGATACCTGTAATAGCATGAATCTGCTGATGGAAACGGCATTTTGTAATCATTAGTTATCTATCCTTCGTGCGTAACACTGTAAAATTATAGTAGACCACCACAAGAAAATGTTGCTTTCCGAACTAGTAATAAAAGTTATGCTTTGTACGAGCTTCAAATGTCTTTGAACATGCATTCATTAATTAATATGATGTAACTTGGCGTAAATCACATTGTGCGTGTTGGCCTAGGGTAAATCTTCATGCATACAGCCCCTACTCAAAGCGAATGTCTTTGACTTTATAATACTGCTTAAAAACGCGTATCATTCTACATAGCTTACGATAATTAGTGTACTTACTCGATTTTTAGGACCTCGTTCCAGACAAAAATCCATTTCTAGTGATGTCTCAAGATCAGCTTCAGAAATTGGATGCCGTACTGTCATCGGAGCAAGCTAAAGAAATTCTGGGAGAGACCTCATCCCAGTTTGGTTTACCCGGTCTCCAGCAAAGACCGAATTATCACTTAGGTGAGTTAAGCCATTTTAATAATACCCTTGTTCTCTATCAAAACTGATTGCTTAATTTAACTTCAGTTGACGGGGATCCTTCCGAAGTTTTGGATAAGACAATCGAAGAAAACCTGAGCTATATAATGAACGGCACTAATTTAGGAATGTTGGGTAATAAAGCCGTGGATTTTCTTCAGGTATTCGATTCTTCGGGCGTTCCCATACAGGTTGCCGGTTCGGATTTTTTGGTGGAGGATGTCGAAGTGGAAATGGCAGCCGAAATTCTCGTTGACGGTATTCAGGAAGATTGCGAATTGGACATAGAGTTTATTTTGAGGTGTATTCGATTAGACCACACATACTGTGTGAATCCCGCTCAGGAAGTCGGAGAGGTTAGTAGGATTGTTACGGAGATTAGCGAGAAGGGAGAAATCAAGTCGGAGGAGGATGATAGCTCGGTCAGCATAAAAGAAGAGCAATCTACAGTAGAAAAAAATGACACGGCAGCGTCTCTCGTGCGCCGCTCTCAAAGGCAAATCGAGAAGTCTGAGCGAGAACAACTGGAAAAAATCAAAGCGGAGAATGCCGAATTGCAGAGGCGAGAAAAAGAAGAAATTTTAAAGATACAGGCATTGGGAAGCATTGGCGATAAACTGGCAATACCAAATGAATCCTGCACTGACAGGCTAATTAAAAATTGCAATGATCAGGCCTACAACTCTTTGCAGCTACCTGAAATTGTACCTGCGCCCACTGTAAATAATGAGGTGGTTAATAATGTTGGTGCACCTTCTGATAAAATCTCAAGTTTACAGTCTGCATCTGAAGGAGTGGCCATGCTTGCCAACATGAGCAATTCTGAATTACCAAACTCCTTAAGAGTGGATGCACGTTCATCGTTCGTACAAACTGAGCACAACTCACCCGGACAAATTTCGATAACCGCCTCTCAAGATGAAGCAGCGGCTATACAGCCAGTTCATATTAAATCGTCTGCCGAATCGCAGCACTCTAACACCGAATTGGGATTGATTGTGCCAGGTGAAAGTGGGAACGCCGGAAAGTGTCGTTCTTCAAATATCGGCTACGGCAGAGATCAGTTCCAAGTGACTAATAATGATACGCCAGTCCCGTCGACCGAAGTTCCCCTTGAGCGACCGTCCACTCCTATGCCATTGCCCGAGGAAATGACGAGCGAACCGTGCTTGACAAACAATGTTCTCGCAGTTGCTGGAATGAAAGCGACTATACAAGGCGACTTCCCATTGATGCCATTTGATACTGTGGAAAGCTTAGTCAGTCGCCTCAGTGGTGGAGACGGCGTTGATGTTCCTCCATATTTACGTGGATCACATAGTGGAGCCGAGGTTAATGATCAAGTTGACAATGCTGCGAGCGTGGAAAGTAAAATTAATGCTACGTGTTCCTCACAAAATTTGGAGCATTCAACTAAGAGGGAAAGAAGTACTGATGACATCTTTGGTAGAGTTGTTCAGCGAAGACTTTCGGATGGATTAAAGAAGGTGAGAGTGCAATCTCCTTGACCTCGTTTGTTTTTTTAATTTTTTTGTGGAAAATTGGTCATATCACGTGTGAATTTGTTAGTTCACCTGAAATTTACTTTGGTTTTATGCGAGCAGCACTCTGTGCCAGTAGGTTCAATTTAAATCGATGACCTGGTTCAATTTTTACTCTCGCTAAAGCAAGCTATCAGTTACCTATTGGGTCTTTCATCTTCCATTGAAGGATTCCTCATTAAAACTGAAACATTGTTTCCTTGTTTAACCCGAATTTACCAAGAAATTTTTAAATGGGCAATAATAGTTGTAAATCAGACTGATGTTAACCATAGTTAATGAACAAGCGAAATAGGAGAATAATCATAACTTTAATATCCCTCTAGGAATCATCCTTTGGCAAGAACAGTTCATCTAAACAGGATGCAACGAGAAAATCTTACCCGAAACGAGAAAACAGAAAACCTCCAGGTCGTCTCATGGATATGTTAGAACCTGCACTTTTTAGTAAACCCGATCGAATGAAAAAAATTGATCCAAACATTAGATCGGAGAGTGTCGATGAGGATGGAAAACAAGATGGAAACTGTGCGGATTCTGGGCGCCGAATAGAATCACCACGTGCCATCGAAGATTGCGTGATGCCTTTGGGAGGGGAGGCAGCGGAACCCAAAGAGAAGATGAGTGATGTGCGAGTGGAATCTCTAGAGAGTAAACCGGACGAGATAGAAGAGTACCTCTCAAAAAATGACAGTCAGGTGTTTACTGTGGAATGTGAACAACAGGATGGAAGTTTGCAGATTTTAGAAATTGCCGGATCTCCCGTGTCGGACCAAGTCGGAGCGGATGCATCCTCGGCCGTCGAAACCATTCAGACTGCTGTTGTGGAGGAGGGAAAGCCTGGAGGCGAAAGAAGGCAGTCGGCTCTTCATGCCACACACTCACCCATGGAAAGGCGGAAAAAGTCTAAATTGAATAAAAGACCTGCCGTGGTTAGCAAAGAAAGAATTGATGGAAAACAGAAGATGCAGGGTAAATTACTAAAGAATGGTAATTTTTGCCAAATATTTTCTAAAATTAACCTTCTCTGCTGTATTAATGACTTTAATCTTTTGCATCACAAGCTATAGTGGTATTGTCTTTGTGTATTTGAATTACATAGCTCTGGAGAATGCCCCAGCACTCCAAGTACTTTCAGAATCTGATTCTGGCGACTCGGATGATTCTGAATCTGATTCGAGCTGGTGTTCGGAAGACGATCCGGATAGGCTTTGGTGCATATGCAAACAACCACATAACAATAGGCGAGTAATAGGGCATGGCAAACTGGTAGATGGAATTTTTCTACCATGTCAGATAAATTTTATAAATGCATTTTCTAAACTCAGATTTATGATCAATTGTGACGGATGCGAAGATTGGTTCCATGGGTCTTGTGTTGGAATAACGCGTAGACTAGGCCGCGAATTGGAAAAGTCTGGCAAGGAATGGGTTTGTCCAAAATGCACAAAAGGTGATTCTTCTTATAATTTATAACTTTTTATTTTTTGGATAATTCTTTTTGTATCGATATTGAACTATATTTGAACCATTTTAATTCTGATTTCAGCGCGAGAAGAACAAAAAAAAGCCAAAACCAGAGAGGACAAAGAAGAAAAACTGGTGGATAAAGTTATAGCTTATTCGGAACAGGGGCCTCTTAAAGTAAAACACGAAAAATCCTCTGGATTTGAAGTAAAAAAAGTCAGCGTTGAACGATCTGCTAAAAAATGTGTGGGTGAAGAAGGAATATCCAAAAAACTGTCTAAATTGTGTCCCAACCAACAGCCTCCAAATTCCAATATAAAAAGTCCTTCAATGCCAGAGAAAGATGCCAAGCAAGCTAGTAAGACTATCGTGCCCGCCATACGTTCACCTTTGCCTTTAGACAAGTTGACGTCCCAGCTATGTATGATGGGCTGCGGTCGCCCCGCGCGAACGGATTCGATTTTCTGTGGAAACGAATGTATTTTGCAACATGCGCACGAATCTCGTAAAGACAAGGATAAGATGCAACCCTCTCAGAAAGTAATTGTGAATTTTTATTATTTCCTATTAATTGGTCAGCTTAGTTGGGCGGGAGACCAGTGGTTTTATTAAATTGAGATTTTGGCACACTTAACATCAACATCATTTGATTTAAAAATTAAATTTGTTTATATATTTTTTATTTTTTTTGCACGTTTGTTTTCACTATGAAATAGTGTCAACAGTCAGCGATGCAGTTTTCTGCAATTATATCCTCTTTGGTTACCCAAAAGGTTAACTTTTTTCTCGTTTGGTATATACGTGTAAATTACTCATTAGATTATCGTAATAGTGCTGCCTATAGACCAATCGTCGAACCATGACAATATCATGTACATAAATCCTGGTACATTGTCGTCTCCTAAACGCATGCATCCAAGTTTTGGACCAGATCAGGAGGCCAATAGGCTAGGTTTAATCAGCAACTCAAAAAGGTTTTTTTTCTCCATGCTTTTCATTTGTACCTACTGTGAAATCTTGCTAAAGTGAGCACCACCGACATTTCTACATTTTCCTTCTCTCAGAGAGAAAGTCTGGATAGTTTTCCACAAAGTACACTAATCTTTGGCCAAAGGAAGGTCCGTAGCTTCAGTGCCGGATTTAGAGCGATGCAATGGCATCGAGGCCTGGCCCTCCCAGGGGCCTGAATTTCCGCCATTTTAATATATGACCCACACTAACTGGAAGTGTAGTCTATTTAGGCGTGCAGGTTAGGGCAAGAGGCGTTTATACTAAGAGTATTGAATATTTGAATGTCTGAGAGTTAACAATTAGAAGTTATAAAAAGAAAATATACTATTGATTAACATGGCGGCCTATGGGAAAGGAAATACGGTATGAAAAATTCCCGTTGTATATCAGCGTATTCCTTTATTCAGCGGCTAACTAAAGCACATTTACAACAATACGTAATCAAGATATCCTTTTCATAGGTTATGCCTCAGTTTTTTATGAATGCTTTTATGCACCAACTAACTAATATTGGCATAATTAGAAGGTTACTGGAGATAGTGAATAATTTAAGGTCAATGTTGATATAGTGTGTTTGAATCATTGTGAAGTCATTAATGAATGGCCTCGAGTCAAAATCTCCTTTTATCCAACTATGGAGATCTCTGCATGATCATACTCTAGAACTGCATCTCATAAGTTGAACATTAAAAAAATTACTTTGATTTTCAAGATTTAATTTTCTTATTAGCGTCCAGAGGCACCAAGAAATCCTGTGGAGATCGGTCGCATTCCGGTCATTGATCGGGGCACTGGGAGAATTATGAAAGGTCTGGGTGCACCTACAGAACAGACTCTCGTGGATTGGCTCAGAAAGCATCCAACGTACGAAGTCCTTCGACCAAAACAGGGTCATCGCGCCATGCCGAGTTCCTCTCCTCGAACCGTGCATGCTCCTCCTCGAACCGTGCAAGCTCCTCCTCGAACTATGCCAGGTCAACCTCCAGAACGATCATTTTATGGGCAACCTCAACGTAAGCAGTTCACAAACTTTTATTTATTTATTTTTCCTACCGCATAGTGCTCGTATTGTTCCGATAGCTCAAAAGTGAGCTTTCATGCTCGATGCCTACCAAATGGCATCACGATCCGCTGATCGTAGGGTACTGAGTTGAATTGAATTGATGGAAAGATTTTTTTTAATTTTTACTTGAATGGCAATATTATTAACCTTTATACTAGGAAAAACTATCAAGTTAATTAGTGCTCAGCCCATGCCCGTCGAAAACCCTTCAGAAATTCTCAAAGCGAAGGCAATTTTGTCTCGAACTGCGAGTGTGGAGAAGTTAGAAGACAAAAAAGTAGCGGCGACTGAACAACCAAAACATCCGTTGGACATCCGTAAGTCGAAACCGGCCTCGGATCCAAGAACCATAAAGCAAGGGTTGGCCGGTAAAGCGAGAACGAGCAGTACTAACTCCCGAACTCAACAAGCGGACGATCCAAGGACCAAACTCTCTATAGATACCACAAAAGCTAAGTCATTGGCAGATCCCAGAACGAAAACAGTGGCAGATACAAAAATTAAATCTCCGACGGAATTGAAACCCAAGTTGCTGGATGCGCGGAGTAAGAATGTGGCTGAAGCCAAGACCACCAAGTCTTCCATAGACTCTAGGCAGCCTCCACAACCCCCACCTCCTCCGGCTGCTCCTCCAGATCCTGAACCTATCCGGTCAAATGTGCGAAGCACTTTAAAGGAGGTTCTCACATCCAGGTGAGCGTTAAAATTTTTTTGTTTGAATCGATTAAAAAACCTTGAATTGTGGATAAACACATTAGAGTTTCATGGTGACTGCTAACCTGGAAAAATCTTAAAATCTATAGGAATTTCATGTTCGTCGTGAAAAACTCAGAGAATTTGAATTGGAACCTACAATTTTGCAGCAAACATTTTATTTTGTGTTTCTGCACTATAATCCTAGTAAATCAGCGCAAAATGCTTGGCCTAGTAATCATGTCCACCATTCACACCATTAGTCTAGTGAATTCTTATCATGAAAACATTTTAACTCCTTGGTTTGCTCATGGATTTGCACCACTGTCCACTCCCCACATTGTGGTAGTTCCGGGAAGTTCCCTACTTTATGGTTTTGCGAAGTGTTATTTAACCGTTCTTATTTTAAGCCTGGAAAAAGGCGAAACTGGAACACCTGTGGAACTCGGGGGATTTCGTTTTCAGAAATTAGTAGTCACCATGAGTTTGTGTTTTAATTTTGAAATTACGGTAGATAATTAAATTATTGAGATTATTTTATACCATGTTGAAATGACTTATGGTTGAAGTGGTTAAGGTATTTGTTACTTATACACTTAACATTTTTCGTTCGTAGGATTAAAAATACGGAAGATGAATCGATGACGTCAGAATGTATAATAAATATCGCTTCTCACATAGAGGGCGAGCTTTTCAAATTGTTTAATGATGTTGGAACCAAATATAAAGCAAAATATCGAAGTCTGGTGTTTAACATGAAGGACTCGAGAAATCACGTAAGCCCCTTAGATAATGTAATGAAAATAAAAGTTTTCTTCGTGGCTATATAAGATTGGAATTTTCCCAGGGCCTGTATCGAAAGATCCTGCGTGGAACCATTTCTCCTGAAAGACTCGTTCGTATGACTCCTGAAGAACTGGCCTCCAAGGAGCTGGCCATGTGGCGAGAGAGGGAGACGAAACATGTACGTTAGCTACGTTCAACCAACTAACCATATGTATGTCTATGGTAAACTGATCGGTACGTTTTTGGCGTTTTTAGACGTTAGAGATGATCAAACGTGAGCAAGAGGAACAACAACTGCAGCACCTACCAATAATCAAAAAGACTCACAAGGGCGAAATTGAGATTGATGATGATGGATTCACGGAAGTAAGTTAAAATTTGCTCTATCACAAAAGATTAATGGCATTGAATGAAAAAAATATGGCGAATAAGACTTAGTATTAGTATTATTTGCTATTTTTAGTTACTCGATATTGCAATTTCTGATTACAATCCCACCTTAAGCAGTGATTTTTTTACCCAAATATCAGTCCATCTCTATGACCTTGCAATGAAGTTGTCTGTTCTATTAGTTTTTTCATTGTTTATTCCTTGTGCAATTTGCTGCTCTGCACCTGAACTGTTCTAACTGCAAACTTCATGAAATTCCAGCTTTTCACATAGGAGACCTCTGTCTCTGTTATGAGTCGAGACTGCATCTCGCACGCCTCACATATTAGACCAGCACTGACAAAACTACATCATTATTTGTGTTAGCATTCTTTGTATCTTTGAATATATTTTTCTCAAAAGGTTGTTTTCTGCATTTAGAACAGTTTGACTGGGATAGCAGCGAATTGCGATAGTTAAGATTGAGAAGAAATGCCTGCTATATTGTTAGATGATCATTTTTTGAATAACAGCATTAGCAATGAAAAGCTGTGCACCCACACTTTATAATTGCAGCAATGAACTAAATGCAAAATCACTACATTGTAAAACTCCAAACAATTTAGGGAAAATTATAATGTTAATAATACCATCTCAAGCTTAAATTTTCCAAGCAAATACATTTAACTCATTTTGATATACTCTTAACCAATTTACAGAAGTCTAAACCCAAAACTGAATCGATCGTAGAATCGCCAGCTAACGTTATTGTGGATACGACCGATGCGCACCGTTCGCACTTGCTCGACCTAAATTGCAAGATATGTACGGGAAAGATGCTGGCTCCATCCGATGAGGAAACCCCTTCTAAGAAGGCTCGTGTTGCCAAGAGCATCTCTTTGGAATCGAGAAGCCAAGACGAAGACGATAGCGAAGAAGAGACTGATACAAACAAGGTGCACAGATTGTCCAAGGAAGAGTCGTCCGAAGATGAAACGAAAAAAGATGAGGCTAAAAAACATGATGCTGGTCATGCAAAAGAGGAGAAAAATAAAGATAAGGACAAGATAGCAATGATGAAAAAGAGAAGTGAAGGTAAAGGGACAACGAGAGATGTCGATTCTAAGAAAAAGCAAGATCCATTGCGGAAGGAAAAGTCAAAAAGCGACGAAAGAAAAGATGAAACGAAATCAAATGAAGTCGAAAAAAAGGAGAAAAGAAAAGATGAGACAAAACCAAATGATGATAAAAGGAAAGATGGTGGTAAAATGGAGAAATCGAAAGATATTATTAAGAAGGGAAAGTCGAAAGATTCTTCAGTTAGAAAAGTTAAAAAGGTTCGAATCGAGAAAATTTCTAGTCAGGACAACATCAGCGACCGTGAGCCATCATCTACTGTCACTATTAGGTTTGTTAATATTTATTATGTTTTTAAAATGGCTTACTTACAATTTTATTTGCAGTATATTATAACATTATTTGCTACAGCGAACATAGTGTTGCAATTAAAAATAGTTTTAAAGGATTCAACAATATTGTTAGCCATAAGATTTACACATCCTTTTGCAGAATCTGTGAGATTTATCAATGCATGTTTAATGAAAAATTGTCAACTAAAGAGAGATTCTTTTTGTAAATTTTCTATTTCAAAATATAATTCTTGATTTAATAAACTGTTCCAAAAGCCAAAAATTATTTTTAACACAAAAACTAGGATTTTCCAGGCAAACATTGTGAGCGTAAGTACAAATGAAATAATGATTTGAAGCTTGTTTTGTACTGGCCAGTTATAACTTTCTTTTTGAGCTACTGGCCCAATTGCAAATCCTTGTGTTGAATTATAATTTCTTTAATACCTAATTTCTCTTTTATAAAGCAATTGCTCATTTCAAGCTATATAAGTCACGAGCGTTCAATATTAGCGTATTAGTACAAGCGTATTAAGCATGCACATTATCAGTTCAAGCAAATACTAATCACATAGAAATGCAAGATGATGCGAATCAATGAAGCCAGGTTTTCATTTCCTAGATGAGTTGACCGTCGAGTCGTGGTACATTCAGTTTTGCAGGATGTAATGCTATAATACGAATAAACATGGGTAAAATAACCGTGATCAAACTATGTTGCTGAAGTTTAATATAAAAAGTAACCCTCATTTACAACCTGTAAAAGAGTTGATTTCAATTCTTGGTGGGTCTTTTTTCTCCTCCGATGATTCTTGTCAAGAAAGAAAAACACAAGAGACATTGCAAAAGCAAAGCTCATCTATCCATTGTCTCTTTAAGTTACCCTAGATTAATGCATTATTGTAGATTTCACGCTGTTGTTTGTGCTTGTGTCATCAAAACCTATAATATAATATAGTTTAGCAAAATTTTAGCACAATTTTGTTTTGCACCTGCATATTTTTTTTTTTTTTTGGGACTGTTCAAGTAACGGTCGCAAAGTATTTTTTTCTACCTCACGATGAAGAACCCTCACTGAATTTCCGTGAAACACCCTGGAAGGTTGTGCCATATTCTGGGCATGTTATCATTTACCTTGTATAAATATATTATTTTATTCTCGTTAGTTATGCATAAGTACGTATGAACTGCCGACTAATTAAAAATTGAGAATTTTAACCATTTATTTATAAGTCATGAAACAAAAGTAGCATCATGAGCCCTCCCATCTGCATCGTCAAAACACTTTGGTATCGCGGGCCCTGATACCCCCCACCCCAATTCCGGCGCTCCGTAAGCTTGAACAGTCCTTTTGCTGTTTTAAGGAATATCAATTTGATTGATACAAAATTCCTTGCGGTTTAACCTTGTATTTCTCTTCTCATAGTTCTCCTGATTCTGCTGAACCTAGCCAGTCTGACAATTCCAAAAGCCTTCCATCTGTTTGGAAAGGATTTATTACGATGCTAGAGGTTGCCAAATTTGTGACGAATGCTTATAAAGTCTCTGGACTTACGGATTTTCTCGGCCAGGTAATTTATTACAATCTACGTGTCAATCAAACCATGACCACTGTTTTACTAAAGGAAATTTTGTAACTTAGGATATTCCTGACACTATTAAAGTTTGTGGTCGAATTACGCCGAATACGGTTTGGGAATATCTGAGCAAAGTGAAGCTGTCCGGTAGTAAGGTAGAGCCAGTTTTGTTTGTTTGTTGATAAAAGTGCATGTTGTGCAGGGGTGACTTAATTGGTTGAGACGTGCATGGACAGACTATGAATAAAAAGGCCCAAAAATGTGTCGCGCAGTCGTTCGATGTTTGTATCCATGCTTGATGTTGTGTCATTCTTCCTCTCCCACTTTTATAGGAATTTCTGGTGATTAGATTTAGTCCTGCCAACGAAGAGGAAAAAGTAGCTTACGATTCTTTCTATACCTACCTGAGTAGTCGAAACCGATTCGGAGTCGTGGGAAACTCTTCTCGGATGATTAAGGACTTTTACATTCTTCCGCTTTCTTCAGGTTCATCAATTCCTGCCACCTTACTTCCATTTGATGGACCTGGTGAGTTTTTTTTCTATGCCAATATTTGCCTAGAGATTTTCCGCCAATCATTTTCCTTCAAAATTACTTTTAACATAAGGAGTATTTGTCGCTGCCACTTAGTTTTTTTTAACAAGTTGTTCAGCCAGACATTTGCTTTGAAAAATCTTGCAGGATTAGAAGAAATTCGGCCCCATATGTTGCTAGGAGTGATCATACGACATAGAGGAGCAAAAAGGAGAGCGGGAGGGAAAGAGACTTCCGGCAAGGGTGGCAAATCTAAGAAATCGTACGTACATCTTTATCTTTGATAGGCACATGTATGGTTTAGTGTTTATTCCATGTACCAAGACTTCATTCTTTTTGAAAAATTATCTTTTATCTATTCCTACTAGTAAACTAACTTACGTGCTTTGTAATTGCTGTCAATAATTCTTCCTTAAAGAAACCAACGTAGAATAAGCACTAATATGTATATATGTGTCGGTTTCTTTTTCTCTTTTTTAGTTTGTCTAAAAGAAAGCTTTCAATTCGTAGGGGGTTGAATTCGACAGATCTAGAAGTCAGCAATGATAGCACTGATGTAGGAGGTGATGCTAAGGCACCCAAGAAAGTCAAGTTTGATTTGACTGTCAAAACTGATGCGGACGTTCCATATGAGCCATCTTATACGCCACCTCTGGGAGATCAGAAGAAAAAGAAACGAAACTCTGATGACGATTCGTCACCGTACGAACCCTCTTTCACGCCACCGCTGGAACAGAGGAGTCGGAAGCGTGGCAGCAGTGACGATAGTCCATATTCGCCAGGTCACATGGACGACGATGACGATCCAGACAAGCCGTACGATCCAGAGGAGGCAGAAGAAGCAGCTAAGATGTCTAAGACAATAATTCCTGGACTTCTAGCGGGCTCGGTGTCTTCTCAAAGTGTCAGTGAGCTCATCGATCAGATATCGATGAGTTCAAACCCCACGGGAATTACCACCACTGTATTGGCATCAATAGCCACGACAACCAATCTGGAGCAGAAGCGGAAACTGCTAATTGAACTGACGCAAAAAGTGGAAGAACAAAAACGCCAGCTGGAAATGCAAAAGCAACAGATAGCCACCAAGGTGACTGCCCAAGTTATGGGCGTCATTGCGCCGTTCTCGGTGGTACATCCCGATCCTACCCCGTCCACAATTCCGGTGGCTGAAGATAATCCCAGGACTATACTGGGCAAATTAAAAAGCGGTACGGAGGCTTATTCGCCATCGTACACTCCCCCACTGGAAAATTCTTCCAATTTGGACTCGTTGATGCCGTCTTTAAAACTACCAGATACAAGCAACATTTCCTTGCCACCAAATCTACAAGAGATTTTAGAAAGCATTAAAAAGCAAGGTTCTTCGCTAATCGACCCCACTGTTGCCACCAGCATGTCCGTTACGAAGGAGCAGGTAAATCCGTTGTTGGAAGATCCGATCATCAAGAATTTTTCAACCGTGGAATTGGAAGAGCCACTCCACACTGTTGCAGACAAGGTAGAAAAAGTGGTCGATGTAGACTCATCGGGGCTTGCAATCAATAGCGGCGAGGAAGGCACGCTGGTTATTTTGCCTCCGAAACAGTCCGATCCTAGATTGAAGAGAAAGGCAATGACCCAGCCTGATCCACGCTTGAAAACGGTGCAGGAACAAACGAACAAGAGCACAATTGGGTCGTTGTCAGCTGATGAGTTGATGGCCATTGCTTTGAAACAATTTGAAGATGGTCCTCCGCTGGTAGTCACACCATCCACTAAGAAGAAGAAGAAGAAGATGGCGCCACAAAAAGCCACAACGAGTAAAGTATCCACCGTCAATCTGAGACAGGTAGTGACAGTGGATAAAAATAATATTAGAACGTTGAGCAAGGAGGCCTTGCCATTCAAAAGCATACAGGTTAAACCCCCTGCATCCAGGAAAATAACCCTAAATATTCCGACCGAAATTGGAGCACATAAAGAGCCCCCACCTCCAGGTTTAGATAATGGAGAGAACGATAGCAGTGCACCTGTACCAAACATGGACGCCACGGAGCTTCCACCTACTACTCAGATGGTGGCTTATCCCATTCCATTTATGGCCCCTCCTGTTCGGCCGCCTTTTTCCGGTCCACCACCCGGATTCGGACCTCCTCCTCCTATGTTTTCCCCATTCACGCCACCTCCGCCATTCGTGCCTCCCGTTGGCGGTAACTTTTGGCCGCCTAATCCAGCAGGTCAGCAAGACTGGCGAGGCGGCGGACCAAGATTCCGCGGTAGGGGGAGAGGAAGGTGGCAGAACAGAGGAAGTTTTGACGGTAGGTCCCATTTTCCTCCGGGAAATGACTGGCCGAGACAAGATAAAGACGATCGGAAAGATTGGCACAAGGATAGGGACTATCGTGGCGATAGGGACCGTTACAGGGAGAGGGACCACGATTGGGAGGAAAGGCGGGATCGCAGGTACGATCAGGAACGAAGGAGTGGTGAAAGGGACGAAAGACGTGGTCGGTACCGCCGCAATAGCGGCGAATGGGATAGCGGCAAGCGCGGTCGCGACCGCAGGAGCTGCGAGAAGGACGAAAGGCATAGTCGAGACCGCCGCAGCGGCGATAGGGATGACTCTAGGCGCAGTCGCGATGGCAGAAGCAGTGAACGGGATGAAAGACACAACCGCGACCGGAGTAGTAGTGATAGGGAAGACGGGCGCGGTCGTGGCCGCAGCCGCAGCCGTAGCAGCGATAGGGAACAGCGCCGCAGTCCGAGCAGCGATAGGGAGCAGCGTCGCAGTCGAAGCAGAGATAGAGATCAGCGACGCAGTCGAAGCAGCGATAGAGAGCAGCGCCGCAGTCGAAGCAGCAGTTGCGATGGTGAAAGACGTCACAGTCGTGACCGCCACAGTAGTGATAAGGATGATCGACACTCTGGAGAACGAAGCAGAGAAATGGATTGAGAGATGTGTTGCTCGCCTCGGCATCGAAATAAAGTTAATCGGCCGTATTTCTCTTTTACCTGTTTTTTTTTGTTGTCAACTCGGTTCATTTGCTTTCCTTTCCAACTGACAAGTGGAGTCAAGTGTTCTGTTCCCGTTTGTGCTAAAATTTTATTTATTTTTGGACTGTGACATCCGAGTTGTCGTAAGCGATATGTTCGTTTTTGCCATTTGAAGCGTGAGATGCACTTTCACTAGAGAATAACCACTTTTCCCGTGTATCCTTTACATACTGTCGCGATGGAAATTTGTAATATTTCCAAATAGCATCACATGATGTTCTTTGTTTTATTGTACTTGTTTTGTTTTTGCAAAGAACATTAGACATTTAATTCATATCTCTCAGACCTGCTAGATTGTAATTGTAAATTCGTACTAGCTGTGCTGTAAGAAGACGACATTATTATGCTATCTCGTACTCAATCATACATTTTTTTTTATCTTCTGTCCATTTTTTTTTTCTGTTTTAAATTGTTGAAATGATTGTTATTTGACAGTTCTTTCTCCATTTTATGTTGTCGTCTCAGCACGAATCGAAAATCAAAATGATTAGACCGTTAAAGCGATCATTGAAAAGTAGTCTCATGAAATAATTAATATTACCAACCATTAGAGGTGAAATTAAAGCATTTTTGGGCTTTTCACTTTTATATAAGCGCTTTGAACGTTGGGCATTTTTTTGTATAAAAATTTGACTGAACATCAACGAACACAAAAAATGAACTTTTGGAAAAGGGGGAGGGGGAGTTGATGTAACTGCACTAATTGAGCCTGATTTTACAATTTATACCCCATTCGCACTAACAATTTTGATTACGATGTAGAACACTTAGATGATTTTTTGACCTAGTTGGGCCGAAGCTTGCACAACCCAGGTAAAAATCTTCAGCAGTTAGAACTGCACTACTGCACTTTTTTAGCAGTAAAATTGCAGTTAGTTAGCAGTATTATGAAACAAATGACTGAAGTAACTGCATTAATATTGCAATTTGTAACT
>JAQIXP010001828.1:0-16892 GCA_034700285.1 Proteroiulus fuscus | reverse complement strand
TTTTAGAAGGGGGAAAGTGACCAATTTGAAGAGGGGAAAATTAAAATACAAATTTTAAGGTAAACAAATCCTGAATTTATTTTAACTGGTCAGTTTTCCCCCTAGTCATAGTGTATTGGGGGGGGGGGTTGGAGGAAATGTGACATCATTTATTTGGGGGGTTATTGAATTTGTGACAGTTTGTGACGAGGGGGGAGGGGGTAAAAAATAGTGATTTTTTGCGTGACATCATTTGTGCATGACCCCTTTCTTGATCAAGCTAAATTGTACTACTGAAAGCCTTGGCAATAAGATACCCTGCTAATCTATTTTGCCTCAAGTATTGCCAAAAGGAATCTCAGCCACCTGCTGATTACCATGCATGCCCTAAAATAAACTCAAGTAACTATAGGCTAAGCTAACATATCGAATTTCATGAATACCGTTAGACCTACTTGAACAAATAATAAGTGACAAGCTGTCATCTAGGCTTGGGCATACATACTTGTACATGCATATAATAGCGCTATAATAGAATAAATATGAATTCGACATGATCACATGATAGTTTTAAAGTAAAAATGAAATTACCATAGGCTGCAAATGACTCAATTTGTAGAGGCAGTTTTTCAATAAGTGGTATGGCCTTATACACATCATGCATCCTTCTATTTAACCACTTTTACTGACAACTTTTTTAAAAAAAATTAGATTATTGAGCAAACGCTGATTGCAGGCGAAATAATTTCATCACAGCTTAAATTCTCCATAGAGCACCTACACCTTGTGGTCCATTTGAACTCGCAATACTACTAACGCCATCTATCACTTCAAATGAACTCTTATTGCAGGGGCGTGTAAAAAATCATCTGGAAACCACTTTATTCAGCTTTTTCATCGCAAAATTTAGTTTAATGCAAAAGTAAGGCGTTAAAATGTCTAGTGGAAATGATAGAATACAGGTTTTCCCATCGCGTATGTAAGTATCGAATTTCAATTCAATTCAACTCAGTAATTCGATAGGTTATCTAAAATTTCTGTAAATACAATATCTATAATATCGCCCTCAATAGCAGATTTAAACGCAGGAAAATGGCACAGCGTTTTCAAATATACAGACATATATTTGTAATGTTTTTACCCTGCAAATGTACTTAATATTCATAATTTATTTGTGGAAAAGAATACTAAATGTGGCTGAATAAAATTAGTTGGTTAAGTGACTGTAAAATGTGCAATGCAGATCGCTTATCTGTATCTCAAACCGGTTTTAATTGGTGATTGCACAACTCCTCACAGATTTTGTAATACTCAAACATTTTTCTAATAAATTGAACTTGATTTATGTTTATAAGGGCCCAGACGCTGATGAAGAGTCGACTTAAAGGGGCACAAACTGGACACAGTCTATTGAAGAAAAAGGCTGATGCCTTGCAAATGAGATTTCGTATGATTTTAAAAAAAATCATAGATGTATGCTCAAACATTACAGTTTTTTAATAAATTGTCTTAAAATCTGAAAGAAAATGCAGTTGATAGGCAATGAGACAAAATGACATTTTTGTTGTAGACAAAAACCTTAATGGGTGAAGTTATGAAAGAAGCAGTGTTCTCACTGGCAGAGGCGAAATTTGCTACTGGAGAATTCAATCAAGTTGTACTTCAGAACGTAACTAAAGCCCAAATTAAAGTTCGCACAAAGAAAGACAATGTGGCCGGCGTAAATTTACCCATATTTGAAAGCTATCAGGATGGCACAGACGGTAAACAATTAAGTCATTGACAAATGATTTATAAATTGGTCTTTTTTTACATTGACAAAATTCTTTGGTAGCTTACGAACTTGCGGGTTTATCGAGAGGTGGGCAGCAACTATCGAGATTGAAGAAAAACTACCAGAAGGCCATACAGCTGCTGGTGGATTTGGCTTCCCTTCAGACTTCTTTCGTTACTTTAGATGAGGTTATTAAAATAACAAATCGTAGAGTAAATGCAATCGAACATGGTATGTCCTCATTTATAGACTAAACTTTCAAGTCTTTGAGAACGAGCATAAGTCACGTGATCAAGAAAATTGGCTGATCCTTCGTGTTCAACTTGATTGGTAACAATTCAGAGCATACCCAAAAATCCATGGTTGGAACCCCATATCATTAGTCATCAGATGTGTTCCATTTGCCTGCTTTTACTGTTTTGGAACCAGCTGAACATGAGGCTTGCATTTTACCAGTGCAAGCCTTGTGCTCAACTCGTTCCTTTCAATTCAATTCAGTACCCTACGATCAGCAAATCACGATGCCATTTGGTAGGAGGGTACCAAAACAGAAAAAGTATGCAAATGAAACCAAGGCAATGATAGAACAAACCTATTACTTGTTTGTAGGATTTCCCTTTGCCTTTCTTTACCCCCCTCCCCCATGCTTTGATAAGTGTGTTCAAAGACCAGACTCCCTCTCGAGCACGTGGTTTATGAACACTCTGTTCTTGAAAAACAAAATTGTCAAATAAACTAATTATTACATTTTAGTAATTATTCCTCGAATTGAACGGACTCTTGCATACATCACCACGGAATTGGATGAGCGTGAGAGAGAAGAATTCTACCGGTAACTTAATCAGTTTGTTTTCATTTTCCAAAATTTGGATCTCCTTTTCCTTCTTATTTAAATAAGAATTTTTTTTTTTAATTGATATAGTTTAAAGAAAATCCAGGAGAAAAAGAAGATCATAAGAAAGAAGGAAGAGATAAGAGTGGCAGCTTTGAAAGCTAAAGGTGTTAGCATTGATGCACCTGCAAACTTGTTAGAAGATGATGGTGATCCAGATTTGCTTTTTTAATTTCTAAAGCTCAAAATCTAGCTTCCATCAACTGACTATCTTTAGGGGAAATTATCAGAAAAGTAAAAAAAATGTCTTTGGGTATAAATGTCAGATATTGATCTTGAAATCTTCATTATAAATTGTTAGCATGCATGTATGTAGCAAAGGAAAGTGTTTTCCTATTTAATATATGTATATTTGTGATCATTAGCATAAAATGTGGCACCTATTTCAAAGTTAAATAAAACTGAAGCATTGCATGGTATCATTGAGGGGTGATTGAATTTTATATAAGAAATGTGTACAAAATATACTTCTGAAATTTTCAATATTCAAAAAAAACTTTTTCCTACTAAATAGAATTCTGTAATTTTGATCACAACCTACATTAAATTGCTTCTACTTCGCTGTCTGAAGAATTGTGTTCTAGAAGCATCCACGTGTTATCGCTCGAATCACCCTTATTTAAATATTCCTTAAAATTATCAAATGCATATATTAATCAAATTATAATGCACCTAAGTTATTCACTCGCATACTCACCATTCGAATGTTCTTTGCCTTTCGTCTGTACTTTGAACGGCAAACTATGCATCTGATTAAGCAGATAGTTGTAGCAAATACCAAACTAAGGACGACTCCGAAAGCTATTGGAACTAGCAGATCAATTAAATAGTACTTGTCGTTGATGCGTTTCTGAATTATATAATGAAAAAAAGTAATTGTTGGATTATAAGTCCCATGACATTGAACAAGACGTTAAAAGTGCACTGTCCTGAAGAAATTTTCGTTCCAAAATGTGGCTCAGTGCATGTGCATATTTCAGTGAACCAAATGTGCATTGAGCTCCATGCTGGAGCAAAAATTTCTTCAGGACAGTGCAGCTATAAGCTAATAATTATTACGAAGGTAAATATTAAGCTAACTTTTCAAGGATTTTATATTTACACAGATTCAGAATATAGGCTACATGTTCTTATTATTTACAATAGACATACTAAGTTTTACTAGCTTTGTATTCATAACCTACAATTTTGCTTTATTACCATCTCTCGTTAAATTTCTCCAATTTCATCTTACGAAAAGGGAACAAACGATTTTAAACTTACTTTCCAGTAATCTTTGGTCAA
This sequence comes from Proteroiulus fuscus, assembly GCA_034700285.1. Classification (NCBI taxonomy): domain Eukaryota; kingdom Metazoa; phylum Arthropoda; class Diplopoda; order Julida; family Blaniulidae; genus Proteroiulus; species Proteroiulus fuscus. The sequence goes on along the minus strand of JAQIXP010001828.1, from coordinate 12,963 downwards.
TAAATGTTTCCCTGTAAAAGAATAAAACATGAATTTATGTGAGTTGATCAATTATAATTAGATAAAAGTGAAAACAAGTAGGCCTATACTTAAACTTACATCCATCCCAGCGATTTCCAAGAATAGTTTCGTTGGTTGTTGGAATGACAGTTTCGGATGAATTGTTTGGTAATTTTTTGGTAGATGTGTTAAAAGGAACTGAAGACAATGTAGCTGACAAAAGGGTTGTTTTCTTTGCTGCATGTGTAGGAATAGTTAAATTGTTGGCTAGAGGCTTTTTAGTACTGTTCGCTGCTTTGGTTGGGGCTACACTTTTCAAAACTGTGACAGGACTTGCTGTTGTACTGTTATCATTGTTTACTGCAAATGCTGTTGAATTTAAATTTGTCTCACTTGCCAGGGTGAAACCACTGACTGTATTCGGCTGGCTTTTTTCGAGATATGATCCATGATTTAATTTCACAAAATGAACCAAGACTAGTATTATCAAACTGTGTTTGTGCAGGCAAGAACTGATGAAACACATTTTTACCAGTGATGAATAAAATAGGAGCCGTGTATTTCTAGCTGTGTTTACAGGATGTGACGTGACTAATTCAGAAATTCTAACATGAAAAACTTGTAAACATTATGACTCAAAAGCTAATGAAATTAACAGAACTGGCCTCTAAAAATGACAATATCTTAAGAAGTATTTCCTAGAATGAAATAAATGTTTGTGAAATTTCACCGTCAAAATATTAAACATGCTATGCAAACCTGGAGCTAGATTATTATTCTATTGGGTTAATTTGAAATGAATTCTGCATGGTCTCTGGCTATATAGACTTTACGTCACTTCCTAACACACTTGCAATTTGCACAGGTGTTTCAAAAATGGATGTGGCAGGTGTCACAAATGATGCACCAGAGTCAATGCATACATACGAGTACATACATGTAAAAATGAGCACCCTCATACTTTTTAATTTAATTGACCCTATACCTTTAGCAAGTATGTCATTCTGCAGTCAAAAATTAAGTTCAAAACTGTCTTATTATGTAAAAACAAGTATCAAAATATGGAAATTCGTTTAGGTTTAGTTTGTTTTCTAGAACAATATTTACAAGCAGAATTCTGATGTTCTTTATATCTCCACCACAACCAACTTCGGAACAGTTACAGCTAGGCTTTCAAATTGAATATGTGCCAGTAAATCTTCCAACTTTTCCCCCTTTAGTTCCTAACATGTTTCATTACAGGAGCCGCTGCAATGGCTCCAAAGTTGCCCATGTGGAGCGTTTTGAATGAAGCACCCTGTACAGTGACACTAAATAAGCATAGCATTGGGGATAGTTGAACGATTGTCATGATCAGAAGTAATATACCAGTAGTCAGCCCACAAACTTCTGAGTGCAGGAGAATGTCATCCACTTTTACTATTTCTTTGGGTTAATAAAATAGTGTCTAAAAATTATCTGCACAACTTCTGTCTGTTATAATAGATAGTAACAATTTATTGTAAAAATTCCATATAAATGCTATTTTATAGAAAAAATTATTAAGTTTTCCTGTATAGTTTTTTTTGTTTGCACTAAATTTGTTTCTTAGTTATGAAAACCAAAAGTTTGCTTAGTTGACAAAGGAGGTGCAATTCATCGGCCAGCTAGATCTCCCAACATCGATCACACCCTGTGAGTTCTTGCTATGGGGATTCGTCAAGGATCTTGTGTACATACACGAGTGACAGACACTGACGATTTAAAAGCAAGAATCACAGCTGCTATTGAACGGATTCTTGTGGAAATGTTGCATAGTATGGCAGCAATTGGAGTATCGATTGGAATTTTGCAAATCATTAATGGTGCACATATTGAATGTTTGTAAACATTGTTACTTTATTAACAAAAAAACTTTGGAAAATAAAGTTTCTAAAAAACCCTACATTTAAAAATCCTACATGCACCATCAAAAATTTAATAAAAGGATAAATTTGTGCAGATAATTTTCCGACACCCTGTATTATGATAAGAAACAAACAGCTATTCATATTTTGGTCTTTGTTTTACCTAAATTTTGCTAATTTACATTTTGTTAGTAGGCCTAAATACTTCAAGTCATGTTGAGTGAAAATAAACATAGTCAGATAAATTCAGGCAATTTTATCAGGGGTACAGTTGTTTACAAAGAACAATATTTATAATTTTATACTCTAGGTCCCTACCATACATTAACAGTTTGTCAAAAATAAAAAAAAACTTCGTGTAAATTTTCCTCAATTCTAAAAAAAAAACTAGACTAGCCTAGCCTATTCAGTAAATAAATTAAATTGCATTTAACTCCGGGTATAACAAACATAAACACTTTAATCATATAAATTTTATATAATTTACTACCTATGGTAAATACATGTACTTAAAAATGTATGTATGATATATTAAAATCTCACCATAATTTCACTCAAAATATGCCTATTTTTGATCCTGATTTTGATTTTAAATACCAATTGTCAATTATGCTTCCTCATTTGTCATGTTTTGAGCAAATTAGGGTAAGCAAATCTATCACGATTATAAATCTCAAATTTCATTTATAAATTACAATCAAAATGGCCACAGGATGGAGACGACCCAGGATAGCCATTTATAATGAATCCATGTAGATACAATCAAGCCGATATTGTATACAACAATGTGCCAAGTTTTACAATCAATAGCTTTTGGGGTTTCTAGAATCTGACTGTGAGGCGAAGGGTGTTTGGGAAACGATCCAGTTTGATAAAATTCGTCCAACAGCTTCTCTTTTTCGACGAAGCGATCATAGAGCCAATGGGTCAATGCCTCAGATTCCGTTGGAACGTCTCTAATAGGAAATCGTCGATAGTGCACAAAAACACTACAAGGCTTTCCAAGCATGAACAGTAGCTGCAATAAATCAATTGGTTTTCCTTTTGGATATCCAATGGTGATATCAATTATCCATTTCAAAGGCTCTACATTGCTGGCTGGGCAACAAATATCATCGAAAAAAAAAATGCAAAAATTATAACCTTCATAAATATTAGGTTTAGGTTGGGGGTGGTGCCTCAACATTCATTTACAAGTGAGAGAAAGTAGTCTAAACTTCACCACAGCTTTTATGCTCATTAATCTTTTAAGAAATGAAAGCTGTTCGCTCCATTCATTAAATGAAACTGTCACTGTGTCTTGCTTTAACATAAGCTAGAAAAATGCTTGAATATCATTAAACCAACGTTAAACAATGCAATGAGACATACAATGAGAAGGAAATTTAAAGAAGGCTGTATTTACAAGGTAAAAGCATGTTTGTGACTTTGAAAAGTAGCTACACTGTACTGCTGAATAAGACCCCACTTTCTCTCACACAGAATAAACAATATTTAAAGGTTCTGACCAATGCCAAAGGTTAGTTTATTTAAAAATGAAAAAAATTGGAATGTTAATAAGTTTCCTTACAATTTAGAATATAGAATAAAATATAAGTCAGGGGATATTAAACTAAAAGATGGTGCCAGCATGCTTTTTATTACCTACACTGAACACTATTAAAAATTGAATATACAACATTTCTAAAAGTCTGGAAACCCTGCTATGTAGTACTCCATAGTAAAATTTAGTGTTTGGATTTTGCTTTTGCCTGAAAAGTACAAATGGACGCTTCCATATTTCATTTCACTATCTAAGTGAACAAAATTTGTTATGATGTGTTCTGTGGTTGCTCCATAGCATGGCTTCGACTTTTGGAACTTTTTCTATAGGAACTAACCATTTCCTTGTCTAACGTCTTTGAAAGCTTTTAATGATGATGGATGTAAAGTTTTCACAAGAGTATGAAATGCACCAACACGTGGCAAGGTGACATGTTCCAATACTGGTAAATTATTTTGTCTCGCATACCTAATTTCAAGAAATAGACTGCATATTAACTCCATTGCATAGTATTATGCAATTGGTTCATTCCTTTGACAAAAACTGTTTCAAAAGGGGGCTCAATGCCCGTGTATATTCCAGCAAACCAAATGTAACGGGCACATAAATTGAACCCCATTTTTAGAACAATAATTTCATGAAGGGAATGTATCTTTAAGTAATGTGGCTACCTTTGGCTTCCCTCCAGTCGCTTATGTAAAAATCCCCCTTCGGGAAAAAGAAAAATCCACTGTCTTTTAAGGGCACCATAAATATTTAGTACATGATCCTTCAGGTGATCCAACTCAAAGTTTCGAAAGTCTTTACGTCCCTGAAATCATAATTTCTAGCTAAACTTTTGGTTAATTTTTGCCACATGCTCTAAAGATATCTGCTATTTTATAATAAAAAAACACCTATGATTTGAACTTTATCAAATATAGACATGCTAATTTTATATTATTCCCCAGATCACCAAACACCTGCATAATAAATTAGTTTCCCTTACTTGATGAATAAAAAAATCCCCACGGAACCAAGACACAAACCCAAAATGAGTCCATTTAAAAAAGTGGTCCATGATCCACAGCATACGAGGAATTACTTTGTCTTTATGAAAAAATGTGGTCATGATAGTTGGAACATCCGCCATAGACTGGTGGTTAGACATAACCAGACACTCTTGGTCAAAACTGGATGAAACATCTTCCCCCACTTCATAATCTAGTCATTGAAAAATTAAATACAAAATTTTTTTGGTTTAATATAGGCCTAGTTCCCCTGGCCTAGTTTTAAATACTAGAAAGCAGACGGCACATGCTCATTGTGCATAATATTATAATCCATGCAAAAGCATTTTTACAACAAAGTACCGTAGGTATACCCTTAAATATTCACAGATCAACGGTTAATTCCCCCACCCCCACATTTAAAATGACTGTCTATCGAACGAGGCTCAGCTGCATATATTATAATTATAAGTTTCCATAAAATAGCTCCCATATAGTTTGATACAAATTTGCATTTTTTCACATACATACATTTATATCCTGCAGACCAGCTCCACGATCCTACCACGAAGTTGAGCAGTTTAAATGTTTCTCCTTCGATGAACCAAAAAAGTGTTGGTTGGCAATAAAGCAAGGGAATAACAAGAAGCACGTATGCAAAATATATTGGGGGACATATCAGGTTATTAAATAACACGAGCAGAAACCTTAAAACAGTTCTAACATACCAAAAAATGCCTTGAGAAATCATTTTGAAAAAATAAGTCTAACGGATGTGGATCTAATGAAGCGATGACGTACAAGTAGGCCTATCAGGCAAGCTACTGAAGTAGAAACAACCATGCCAACTTACTTGTCAACTGCCATGCAAACTACCTTGGACGACTCAAAATAATATCGCATGATTTAATGGATCAGCATACAAACATACAGTCACATGCTATACAAACGGACCTATTAAAACCTAGGCCGAGATAATCTGGCAGTGGCAGAGGCGGCTAGGGGCTGTCCATAAATGACGTTTGCAGTTAGGTGGGTGGGTCATATATGACCCACTTATAATATACCTTATATATATATATATATCTTTCTATTTCTATGTAATATACTTATAATATTAATATAATTATAATATGTATATAATATAATATACTTATAATTATAATCATTTAATTGATTATCCCTATTATTTAATTGGGATTATCCCTATTAATTAAATATGAAAACTTGACTAACATTCGCAAACAATTTGAAAAATTGACGAATACATGCCATAACACATAAAATAATAGTAAAATTCATTCAAATGGGAGGAAAGATAAAAATAAAAAGACAAAACATTGTTTAATTTATTACTTTATGCTATGTGTATCAAGCAAATTACTATTATATTTTACTGAGATAATTGTGATTTAATTAACCAGGAATTCTTTGAATATACTGTAATTGTCCAAGTAGTAGCTCAAGATTTTATTTATTTAGAAAAATCGAAATCCCTTCCTAGCGTAAACTTGACCCTATACCCAGTGGCGTAGCCAGCTTTTATAGTTAGGGGGAGCAAGCATGCAATAAGGCACAAAAAGGCGCCCCCCTGTATCTGACTTTGGCATAGGCGCCACTTCTAAAAAAATTGGGAAAAGGGGGGAGCGAATGCTCCCCCCCTAGCTACGCTACTGCCTATACCGCATTTTAATATGGTCCAGTATTCAGGGCTACTATACTCTTTTTCACATTCATTAAACCGGCACTCTCAAAACACTTCCCCGAGCAGGAGAAATAGAAACCGGGAAGTGCTTTGCAAGTACCGGTTGGCACACTTGTGAAAAAAAGAGTTATTCAACTTTATTGGTAAATCCCGGAAGTCAGAAATTTGCTTATCTCACGTGATCCATCTAAGTCTACCAAATTGTTGGTTGCTGTAACCAACACGAATTTGCACGTAGTGCAATATGTAACACAGAGAGACCAGCAGTTACTTGTAATATTTGTAAAGGATTTATCAATCTGCAGAAACATGTATTTTAATCACGCTTAGTGTCCCAAATAATATCCATTTAGATGCAATCTGCATGATTAAGTTCATTCTATTTCATTCATTCTAATAGTATTACAATTAAATCATTCAATGTACATCAGCTGACAGTTAAATGAACACCAACACTAACATCAAAAAAGACAAATGATTTACAAAGACGTTTTCAAACAAACAAACACCTGGTCGATTCGTAAGTAGCATATAAAAAAGGTTCATCACATATAAATACATTAATGTAAACATTTGTTAACCACTTTCAAAAATGACTTTTTATATATATATATTTATTATGTGCAATATATTCAATACCCTTTCAATAAATGCGTTCCTTGAACGTCACAAAAACTTATTCCAGCCCAAAAATACTGTTAGTATTTGTATATTCAAGACTTAATCCAAGCAATTTTTTTTTTTGAATTAAACAATAAGGGCAAAAGTGACAGCCACCAATTAACCTCGAGGATAAATACATGAAGAAACCTCGAGTTCAACTTTAATCTAGGGTTAATGGTTATGATCGTAAGAGAAGATGCCTCTTGCAGTAATCTAAATACTTTATATTATCTATATTATTGTGAAAAATATATTAATAATTGGAATTTACAACTTAAAAACATAGTATTGGTACCTAATTTCCTTTAATATGTCAACTAAAAATAAAACAAAACAATGCTTTCTAGAAATATGAAATAAGGGTTCGTATTTTTATAACTTTTGCAATTGTTTTGTTTCCATTGACAAATGTAAATGAATTAAAAATTATGAAGTTAGGAGCATAAACTAAACATTCTTTTGAAATGCTTTAAATATAATATTTTGGGGATCATTTAAAATATTTCAACCTCAGCATACTTTTTACTGTAATATGATGTTTTTAAATTTCTAATTTTAGACACTAACTAATGTACACAACAAAGCTACTTTCGGTTGAAGCATATTATATCTCTGTGGGAATGATTTCTCATTAGATTAAGTAAAAATAATGCTAGTATTTCATGTAAGCTTTTGAAACTAACTAACATTCTAAAACTGAATTATAAGAAATGCACCGTGATCTGCAATTTATTAGTGGATATAGTTTTCACTGCTTTCACAGAAACTAAATAACATTGCATTTTCCAGTGCAATTATTTACTTAGGAGGACGATCTATCCTGTTGCAGAACTTCAATAAGCAATAAAATCGTTCATTTTGTATTATGCTTGAAATTTAATGAAACAGAAAACCAAAAATTAACTTTTTTTGTTCCCGAAATTTTTGCAAAACTTCTCACGACAAAACCATGCCTCACTATTCTTTCCTTAGCTAAATTAGAAAAAAAACTTGGTCAGCATGTAGGCTATGGGTGAGCTCAATAGCACAACTATGCATTTAAAAATGCTGGACTACACTTATCGCTAAAAAAGAATGCAATACCATCTTTAAAAAACGTCCCATCAACTACTCTTTGATTGTTTTGTTGTTGTAATGACTCCTGCATGCGAAGTCTGACAAGGGGAAATTTGTCAAAACTCAAAGTTTGCTATAAAATTACAACTAAATGCACAAATATTCAACTGTTTTTCCTTACAGATATACTTTAATAAATGCCTCACTATAGAAAATAAAACTAAAAAATAAAAAGGACTGGAATGGTGTAGGCCTAATTGAACAATATTTAAATTCTTTTTGCCACATTCATGCAGTTTCTAATACTTTAAAATAGGTTTTGAGCAGGCCATGTAGAATATCTGCTCAAGAAATTTGCATAATATTATTTGGATTCGATGATCGATATTCTTTTCATTTGAAAACCCCCTAAAAACACTTAAATGTACGAATACGAGGAATGGATACATGTACCCTGGCATGCATTTAAATTAACGTCCAATAGCTATCACAGTTCCTTTTATAGGCATACATATTTGGGATAAATTAAATTTAAAAATAATTCCAAGAATTAAATAATACCGGGTAGCTCTACTTTTTTACAAAAGCTGATTCAACAACCCACCGACCTTCACGACCAATAAAATACTTTTGAAGCTTGCAGTAACACAATCAGACCGGTGAATAGCCAATACATGCCACACGCAAATATTCGACACGGTCTTCGAAAAGAAAGGCGTTTGTGAAGAAGTTCAATGAGATCATTGCAACGATGCTAAGAATGGATTCCCATCAGAAGAAATGACATTAAAAAACTGAAGCACGGTTGCTTTATACAGGTAGTGCGATGATGGTGGGCCAGAGGTATTTGGCAAAATCAAGATGGTGAACATATTTACAAAATCCAGTCTATTATCTTAGTTAAAATGGCCATATTAAAACCAAAATCCACGACAACAGCCAATAATGGAACAGAGTGGAAAGGATGAAAAGAATGTGAAAAAACGCAATACACCAATTGTCAAAATTGATAGCTCGCGGAGATTCCAAGAGCTTACTATGAGCAGACGGACGTTGGGGGAACGATCCCGTCCGATAAAACTCAGCCAATAGCTGCTCCTTTTCGGCAAAGCGGTCGTATAACCATTTGGTCAATTCATCGATTTCAGTTGGGACCTAAATATGTCCAGAGCAGTTTAGTTACGAGTAAAAGGGACCGTCTGGGCAGATTTAGCATTGTTTTGTATCATTTAAGATTGTGTTTAAAAAAACATTTTATAATCGTTAATTAATCCAATTTCCATAAATTATAAATTTTCGATATTAATGCAAGACTATTTTATAGGAAAAGAAATCATCTCTTCATGCCAAAACCAGTTTACTAATATTATAATATTTCTATCAGTTTCTGATCAGGGTGCATAAGAATAAAATTGCTTACCTCTTCAACAGGGTATCGTCGATAATAGACAAATATTTTGGAAGGTTTTCCCAGCATTAGCATCATTGCTGGCAAATCCACTGGATTGCCGTTATGGTAGCCGATGGTAGCATCGATGATCCACTTTAAAGGTTCGGATTTTTTATCGGAATGGAATGTTGCTGCAAGAAAAGAATGCTACATTATTTACTAGAACTATTACAAAACCGAAGATTATCCTAGAGACAATACCTTTTCCATTTTCTTGCACGTCTACATGATTTTCCGACGAGATAGCATTCAATTTTTTCGGATGCAAAGTATTAATAATTGTATGGAGAGCTCCCACTCGAGGTAAACTCACATTCTCTAGATGTGGCAGGTTATTTTCACGTGCATATCTAATAAAAAAAAAGACAGAATTCATTAAAAAGTTTATAAAAAGCTTAAATGACAACCTTAATTTAATGTCTTACTTTTGACTGGTCTCCTTTCTTTTCCTCAAGAAACCACCTTCAGGATAAAGAACAATCCACTGTCTTCCACGCTCACAATAAACATTTTGTAAATGGTCCCTTAGCCTGTCTAATTCAGTTTGCCTAGTATTTTTGCCCTGAAAAATTACAAACAGCACATGAGGAAAATGCATATCAAATCTATACTTCAGCTATTACTTTCAATATTATTTTCAATTACGATTCAAATTATGCAAAACTCATTCATCAATTTCTAATGAAATCTTAATCTAATAACCCTAAAAATGTTCTTACTGCCTGAATAAAAAAATCTCCATGGACTAACGACACAAGACCAAAATTGGTGAACTTGAACATGCGATCCATAATCCACATCATTTTTGGAACTATTTGACTTTTATGCTGTAAAACTGTCATGAATGTTGGAACGTCTGCTGTAGATTGGTGATTAGCTATTACCAAACATCCCTGATCATAACATGACGAGATGTCTTCACCCACTTCATAATCTAAACAAAATAAAGAATGATTGGAATGAAGCCATGCAGTAATAATACGTAGATCAACTACACACATCACAAATGTTGTTACCGGTACTTCACTTCAGTAAAATTTGGAATAGCTTGAAACCTTAGTGGTAACCTTTTACATTAGGTTAAGCTAATATTATTCAGAACACAGAAAGTTAATTGATCAATTTAAATGAGAAAGCTTTAATTCCCAGTTCATATATTAAGTTAATGAGTTAAATGGACATTAGAAAACAAAAAAAATTACGGTACATTTGTAACCAGCTGTCCAGCCCCAGGCAGCCACCATGAGCAACAAGTACTTGAAGAACTGGCCTTCAATTAACCAGAAGAGTGTTGGATTAAAATATAGCAAAGGTGATAGCATGAACATCCATATGGCATGCGTCGGTATGCAGTATAAATTGTTGGCCAGCACAAATAGAAATCGCAGTATGGTTCGCACTATATACATCACTCTGCCAGATTTCAGAGTCATCTTGGAGTTTTAATTAAACAAAACACAAGAACCCGCAGTCTTTTTAAATTTAAATAAATAACGTGTTGCCCAATGAACATGTCATGAACTTATACTCGTTGATTCGAATGTCAGAGATGTGCCCAAATCGACTGGAATTCGTAGCATGCCTGCAAATAAAAAATAGTACATGAACACAATGTCGGGGAAATAGACATATTAAAAAAAGCAATTCAATAATATGCAAATAATCACATTGATAATTTATGAATTAAATTAAACTCAAGTCACATTTTCTCTCTTACATAATAGAATAAGTTAAAAAACCGGCTGTGAAACACTGACTTAACTGCTAGTACATGTAGAGAACTATATTCTTTCTGAAAGGATAAACTTGAGCGCTCACATCTAAAAGAAAGTCAACCGTATTCTATTTAAATATTTTAAAAATAACTAAAAGCCATATGTTGAAATATAAACAGTTCACGCACATTGGAAAAGTAAGTTTGATAGAGTGCAGATACCATTTAGTAGAATGCCATACCAATTTACGCGATTGCTTTCGGTACCGCCCAAATTTAAACAAAAAAAATTACCATCCTGTTCTAATTCAGATCGTCGTAACATTGATATAACTTATTTAAATGAAGCATATGCAAGAGCATAATCATCATAAGCCTAGTCATTAATTTCCATAATGGCGTGCACGGTTATATTACTATAATTCCTAAATAATGCCAAAACAGACATCACATGTTGGGAAAACTGTTTAAATTGAGGCCAATAAAATTCCACTGAGCATGCTAATAAAAACTATTTCCTTATAATCTGAATTATGAAAAATTTTCCACAATGCTCAGGTCTACATTTAAGAACTTTGTACACACGATATGCTTAAGTATATTGAACCACGCAATATGTAATTACAAGTTTCTAAAATAATAATAATAATGTGTCCAAAATGAACTTGGATGCATGCACTTACAAACGCTTACTGTGTCCATTTAATAATTTTGATGTTTACTTTGGCAAAGTGTGACTTGTTTTGTGTAGCCTAGGCAATATCAACGTAAAACATTATTGGAAAACTGGCCTTGTCTTAATAAAAATGTTTTTCTCATTTATATTAATGCATACCCTAGGAGGACAAGTGGTTTTTCTATTGAACGTTTTGAATGCATTATTAATCAAGTTAAGAAGACACACACTTTTTATAACAGATGGCCTTTTTACAGGATTCACACTAATTTTTACCAGTTGATTTCCCTGGCTTTCCCAGACCATATTCAAAAACAATGGCAAAGAAATACAAGGGAAGTACCACAAAATCTAGGTAATCCAATAAATACCAGCATGTGGATGTAAATGTATATGGAGTAGCATTTTTCACATTTTCCACAATTAGTCTATCATTCTTTACATTTCTTTCGTTTCAATTTCTTTTTCTTTAGCTATTTCCCTGACTTTTCACTAGTTTTTGCTAAATTCCCTGACTTTTCCTGACCATTTCCCTGACTTTCCAGGTGAGTGGGAACCCTGTTTTAATACTGTTAAAGCACTTATAGCTCCTCTTAAAATTGATTTACTTTTCAAAGAAATGCACGTAACCATTATAGCTACCGACACTTAGATATAAGATTATAAATAACTCTTTTTATGGAATTACGGCATTATATGGTGTCATTTGCTGAATACGGAGATACAAATTTCTTAAAAATCAAACTGAGAAAAAAACATTGGAAGGCTATAATAATTAAAACATGCCAAGTTTTATTTAAGATATGCTAATATGCTCATATTTACCGCACTTTTGTTTTACAAAAATTGTGGAACTGCACCAAATAGAACATGTATAAAATATTTTCTTCCACGTTCACAAATGCACAATTGAAATGCTAGTCTTGATATCAAGACTAGCATTTCAATGAAGCATTTCATTATTTCCAACGACATATGTCTTGTTTTATATGTCGTTGATTATTTCCAAGTGTTGACGTAATATCATTTGATTCATTTCACAAACTACAGAAATGACAAGGCTAAGCACATCTTCTAAAAGGAGGCAAAGCAATGTTTAATAAAGTTATGAACTAGCCTATGTAGGCCTACCACTACAAACAATTTGCAAACCCCAATAATTATTCTAGTTATTAGAATATATCTTACCTGATTTGCTATATAGACTAACAGTGGGGAGTTTCAGTTGAGGGTTAGCTGTAAGTCGCAGGTTAAACTGAGAATTAGCTGAAAATAGCTCCA